>BMAV01007113.1:1935222-1979879 GCA_019973955.1 Trichonephila inaurata madagascariensis
TAAAATAAAATTTTTCGTTGTTGATCTAAGTAGGAATTGACTTAAAAACTATTTTTTTATATTACTTGTTTTTTTCATCAAATTACACCCAACTCTTTTTTCACGCTGTTTTTTTATGCATATTTCTCAAATAACATGGTACACGAATTTAACGAATTTTTTTACATGAATTTTTAGTTCTAGCACGAATTTCAAAAAATTGGGGAATTCGTGCTCTTTGGATGAGGACAATTTGATCGAATTTATGACAGTTTATGATAATAAAAAAGTTGATAATGACGAAGATGAATTTAGCGACTAACAACCGATTTAATTCGCGAGGGCTTGAAATTTTCTACAAGTATGGAACAACATTTTCTTATTCTTATTTCTTTCATTGTGACATAGGCAATGCCGATTTAACCATTGGGTGCTTGGGGCGGGTTCCCAGAGTCCCAGATATAAGCTGGACTTAACCAAATTTCCTGGTTATAAATTTCGATCCGCCAAGGGGGCCTGTAGATCTTCTGCGCCCAGGACCCGAAATGAGCTTAAATCGCCACTGGACATAGAGCGTGCTTTATAATTTCAAAGTAATCTTAAGTTTTGTGTAGCAGGATTTCCAGAATTATATAAGCAACTTGAGAAAACAAAACGAAAAAAAAAAAAAAAACAGTTGCTAATAACAGACTTTGTAACAACAAAAAAACCAACTAAGGCCGTTAATAACGAACGAAATTCTAAATTTCATTCAAAACCGATACATCTGACACATATACTGATGATAACATTTTTGACCCAGTTCGTAATAAACGTGCACGCTTGTTATCAAGTAGTGACGAATATAGTTGTTAGTAAATTAATTCCTAATTTGAATGAGGTTTTTTTTTATGTCGTATGTACTTATAAGACTGAATTTTCACTGTACACTAGTTTTAATTTTTTTGTAATAAAAATTCATTGTTTTCACTTTATAAATCTGTAACATGGATTTTATTATTACTTTTTATCAGGTTTTTTGGAAAAATAATTGGATATTTTTCATCTTACTCGATTTTTTAAAACTGCGAAGGTCGTATGTATTTTCTACACGATTTTTTTGCACGGTTTTCTAAGGAACGTACCTACCACGTAAAATAAAAGAGTTGGGTGCACTTATATGCATTCTCATTTATATATCTAAACAGTACATACGATACATCTCAAATAATGGGGAATGTATAAGTGGTTTATTAAATTCTAATATGCATTTTTCAGAGATACATTTCATGATATGTATTAGGTTGGTGCATATAAAATGTCGCATTTTCTTTTCATGCGAACGTTTGTCTGCCGGTTTGAGTTATGCTCTTGACATAACGTCGTTTATAGTCGTACTGTCTTTTATTTATTTTTTTTTATTGCCAGAGTTAGATTTTAACAAAGATTTTCTCAAAAGTGTTCCATTTTGTTATTTGATTTGAATTTTTTAAGGATATGAATTAAACCAATGTTAGTGTAATTTTTATATGAGTATAAACTTGGCAATAATGTTGAAAAAGCTGGTCACAATATAAACCAAGCATAGGGGGAGAATACTGTTAACGATTGAAAAGTGAAGCATTGGTCAGAAAAACTTCGATCTGGTGATTTTTTGTTACAAAATGAAACACGTGGAAAGCCCAAAACACCTGTGAAAAATGATGCTCTGAAAGCATTGGTGGAAATCAATCCAACTGTGTCTATAATACTGCCAGTACATTGATGAAATATATAAAAAATTGAAAACTATACGCCCATCTCTTGTTAATCGTTATAGCCCAATACCTCTCCTCGACGCAACACACGGCCGCATACGTCATTCAAAATAATGAGCTCAATTTATAACGGTCACGTGCTAAAGACAAACACGTGCTCTCCATTGAATTCAAAACATATATTAAACTAATTGCACTTGCTGTTCTATTTGTAAAACTTGGATAAAATTTCAAGTTTCATAATTGGATAAAGATGTTTAAATGTTATGAAAAAAAATTTCTTCAAAAAGATTTTTCAAAGTTGAAAAGAAAATAGTATTTTATGAATATATTTTAAATAAAACGCATCTTGTATAGATATATTCTTTTTAAGAGAAAGTTTCTGCAAAAGTTGGCAACATCAAAGTATGTGGACTGATTATAGCTAGAAACACTAGATAGCTTTTATCGTCTGACTATGACGTCAAATGACTTTTTGAATTGATTGGCTAGAATCACGTGGTTACCATTATCATGTGACTATAACATCCAATGAATTTAGCGCATTGCGAAATGAGATGAATTAAAATATGAAATTTTGCAGCACCCAGCTTATTTACTGGATTTTTCGCTAACCAACACACTTTCATTTTTTTTAAAACATTTAGATCAGTTCTTACGGGCTAAATAATATGAAAATGAAGACAGTCTGAAAAATTCCATATATAAGTTTATTGAATCTACACATCAGAATTTGCTTAAGCCAGGCATCTATGCCTGGCTTAAAGTATTGAAGCATATTTGATTAAGTAAACAGCTTTTTAAAAAAGATATGCTGTTTTACATATTTACTTAAGGAGCCGACATTGCATGCGCATCATCCTGATATATGGGCATTAAAATAAAAATATAGTACATTTATGATATAAACAGTGAACAATTTTTACATATGAGGGAAATAAATTTATCTACATAAAATTACATCGTTTCTAAGTTAAAAATTAATAGTTTCTAAGTTTAACATTTGCCTACAATCTGGCTATCTTTTTTTCACTTTGTCTTGCGTTATTTTGAACAATTCTTTCTCAAATACTCTTCTCTACTTCAAATATCCATTCGATAATGTGACAAAAAAAAGTAACTAACTTTTTTTTAATACCCTTCTTAAAAGATCACTTCCGTATTCCTACAAGGGTTAGAAACCACAATTTTAGGTTCAGTAAACTTCAATAAAGTAAAAGCTTAACTTAGAGACTTGCTATAATTTTTTTAAAATTAAATTTAAAATTTATCCCGTTTTTAAATTCTATTTAATTCAATTCGTAATTCACTTTTGATTTTATAACATTTTCAAAAAGTCAATCAAAGATTAAATTTCAAGTAAAGTAACTTAAATATTTAAATGGGTTTTTGTTTTGAATTTGGTTTTGAGCTTTGTATATAAAGTTTGTACTTAGGTTTTTAATATTTGATATAAAATTTTTACCAAATATTACTTATAAAATTTTAATTTTTAAGCGTTATTCACGATATTAAAATTGGTTTTTCCTATATAGAAAGCTGATATGCATTAATAATGATACAATCAGATGGATCATTTTAAATATATCTAAAAATACATTTATTATATGTGTTTCTTAAGTTCAGAATTTGTATTTTCAAAAAGTAGTTCATACGTTATTATTAACTAGAAAAAAAATTGAATTTTAAAATTGAAAAAAAAATTAAAATTAAATTAAAGATCTGGAAATATTTTATAGAAACTGAAATTTTAAAAAAAAGTGACGATATTTTTCATGAATCTTTGAAATTCGAAGAACCATCCCAATACTTTAATTTAATCTGCTGTTATAAATCTGCTTTCAAATATCTGGAAAGTTTCAATTAGACAAATTTGAAAGATATTTTCTATAGCTCCTCTTGCGTAAAAACAAATACTTGTAAGAAACGTGCTTTTAGAGGAAAACAAGACATGAAATTTCCAATCTAACAGTCCTTTTTCAAACGTAGTTATAACTCTTGTAGTAACATATTGCGAATTACTTAATGCTACATATTCACTCCGAAATCCATGGCAAGAAACGCCTGTAATGTGTTAATAAAACTTAGAAAAATGAACTATGTCGTCCTCGCAAATTAAACATGGTTCATAATTACGAGAATAGTCGCCAATATACTTCATGTTGATTTGGAGGGTGACATTAATAAAGAATCATTTCAACAATCTGTCAAACCAAATCAAAAATTACAAAATTTCGAACTCTTATTAGACCAAACACTGTTAACAAATTTCTGAATTTTTATAAGGAAGAAAGTCTATGTATCAAATTTGAAAGAGTAATCCAATCCTCTGAATGGAGAATCATATCCTTTTCTGAATAATATTGACAATAATTATCATTGAACAACGAATTAAATAATAACACATTTTTAAAAATTTCTATATGAATGAAATCAAAATCTTCACATCAAGATTTGAATTTTCTATCAATTCCATATCCGCACAAAATTAGCCGATGCTCGTTAAATCTGTCGGGGCTCAATGTTTTCCCGTTGGCGTGGTGTGGTAGTTAGAAAATGGGGAGGGGCAGCTCAAGTGTCGTTCTCGTCACTTGACCGAAGTTCAAAATTACGAGGTCCGTCGCCTGTAGCCCTCATGTTGCTTTACAGTGCAACGTTAAGCTTTCACTCGCACCGCACAAAACTAAAAAAATCATATTATTATTGTTGTTATTATTAATGCATTAAAAATTGAGATCATGTCACATATAAAAGGCCGTTTTTATTAAATATTAAATTTTATTGCCTGTTTCGAGATTAAATAGTTAATTGATGTAGAAAGCTATTTTTAGCTTTTATAGCTAAATATAGCTATTATAGCTAGTAGGAAGCTATAAATCTCTTTCTATTATTTGTTGAATATAAAAATGTAGTTTTCTTATCTTTTCAGGTATATAATTTCGTAGAGCATCTCTAAGTGGTGTTTTGCGTGACCAGCTTCCCTCAAACATGTTCGGTGTCTATCTGTAATTGCTTTTTGTAATAGCTTTGAGAAAATCACATACAGAGGTTATATGCACAAGAAAATACCAGAAGAACAACAAATTCACAAGGTATAGTATTACTGCTATTATTATTCTGAAGAGTTAATTAAAACTTTTAATTATATTGGTTTTGTAATTGGCAGTTTGATTTAGTTCTCAGACGTTTACAGTAGGCGCCTTTTAACTGGTCATTATGAGACCAAACCCTTAACCATTTATCAAAATGGTCAATTAAAACGAATATAAAGGATAAAGTGAATGTCATTTCTTAAGATGAGAGGTTGAAAAGCCACAGAAATATTGAAGTATATATAAACTGACAGAAAAAAAATCCTGACACCAAGAAAAAATTACTGTAGAGTTATGACAATGCAATTGTAGATAATTGCATTGTCCCTGTCATGGCAATTAACATTTTAATTGATTAAATTTTCAAGATCACAGGTTAATTTAAGCTCAAGAAAATGCATTTCAAATGTGAAATGTTGTTACATTAATAACCATTGTAACCTCCAGAATTTTAAATGCAAGCCAGCAAGCGTGCATGCATTGTGTCATACAGGTGCCGAATGTCACTTTGTGGTATGGAGTTCCATTCTTGTTGTACTTGTTGCGTCAATAGTGGAACGGTCAGTGCTGGCTGTGAATGATGCTGGAGTTGTCGTTCAATGATATCCCATACGTCCCCAATTCAAGACGGATGATCTCGCAGGCCAAGGTAACATGTCAGCACTCTGTAGAGTACTTTACGTTTCAAAAGCGGTAGGAAGGCGAGTGTTATCTTGTTGGAAAACTCCCCCTTAATTGTTGTTCATGAATGGCAGTACTATAGGTTGAATTACCAGACTGACGTTCAAATTTTCAGCCAGTGGGTTTGGGATAATAACCACGAGAGTGCTCTTGCTGTCACAGAAAATTGTTCCCCAGACCATGACTCCAGGTATAGGTCCAACGTGTCTAAGCCACAGACAGTTTGGCTTCAGGCGTTCCCCTGGCCTCCCTTTGACCAACACATGGCTATCACTGGCACCAAGGCAGAACCTGCTTTCATCAGAAAACACAATAGATCTCCACTCCGTTCTCCAATGAGCTCGGGCTTAACACCACTGACGTCGCAAATGGCAATGGCTTGGAGTCAGTGAAATAAACACTACAGGGCACCTGGCTTGGAGCTTTCCTTGAAATAACCAATTTCTAACAGCTCGTTGTGTCCCTGTGGTACCAACTGCAGCTCGAATTTTTAACAAAGACACAGTACGATGCGCCACAGCCGTACGTCGAATACGGTGGTCTTCCCTCTCAGTAGATCTATGTGGCCTCCCGGAACCCGGTCATGTTAAGGCAGTATCATCCCTTGACCACATCTCCCAACAATCATACATAGTGAATACATTCCGGCCAAGTCTTTCTGCAATACCACGGGAAGAAAGTCCACCTTCTTGTAGCCCTATTATACGACCTCATTCAAACTCGGTAAGCTGATAATTTCTTCGTCCTCTTAAAGGCATTCTTGGTTAATATCAAAATACGTTAAGTTTCACAGACAAATAATACTCACGAACTTTACAGCACGCATTTCAAGCAACCCTGAACAGTGCGACGTTAATATTCTCTCACTCACTCATTCAAGCAACCCTGATTTGCAAGTTCTTAGTGGCTCTACTAGCCACACTTAAGCGCGAAATTTGAGTCGATGCCATCTTTCAGATGTATAAACAAGCCTACCAAATTTCGTTTTTCTTACACTTCTTTCTTGGTGTCGAGACTTTTTTTTCTCCATCAGTGTATTTGCCGTATCGCTGAATTTTTAAACTAAACATGCATGGGCAACTTTTTAAAACAGGAGGAAAAGAATGTTTTCTGTAAAAAAAAATCAGTAACTAGTTTGCATATTGTATTCAAGAAGAAATTAATAATTTGAAGGAACATAGTATTTTAAGGTATCGAACTACGTTCGGAACCGAGATTTTGCAAAAGCGTATAAATGGATAATATTTATGATATTTAGTGTCACTTAGATTAGAAAATGTACATAAAATTGTTTTAAGAATAGTATTACAATACAAAATTATTTAAGTACAATATTTTGACAAAAAATGAAAATAGAGTGACCCATTTTCAAAACACATTCTCCTTTTATGAAAAATGCTTCTATTATAATAATATTTTGCCTGTATATAGCTCAGACCTCTGTACAGAGGCTCAACTAGAATTTTTGAAATATATAATTTAGAAGTGGGTTTGTCCATGTTTTACGACAACAGAGGGAAAACATTTTAAGAAAAAAAAACGCCGATAATTATTTCAATTGGTTGTAACTCTAAAAATAATGTGAATTTTTCAAAAATCATAGTTGAGCCTCTGTACAGAGGTCTCAGATATATACAGGCAAACTATTATTACAATAGAAGCATTTTTCACAAAAGGAGAACATTTTGAAAAAAGGTTATTCTAAGTTAATTTTTTGCCGAAATATTGTACTTAAATAATTTTTTTTGTCAAAATGTCCTTAAAACAGTTTTATACATGTATTCTAATCTAAGTGACACTAAATATCACGAAAATTATCCATTTATGCGCTTTTTTAAAATCACGGTTCCGAACGTAGTCGCATACCTTAAAAGAAATCCCTCTTTTGATTTATCTGACTAATCATCAGAGAACGTGTGATGTATATAATTAATAAAATACCGTATATACTCTTTTTTTTTCATATACAATATTAATAAGATTAGACGATACAAGAGTGTGACAAAATTCCCATACCAGAATTAGTATGAGTCCTGAGTACAAAAGGATTCATAGCAAAATTTGTATGAGTGAGTTCATTTGCTAAGCGGTCAGTTGAACTGCAGCTATTTATGAATGTTCCTGCTGTATTTCAGAAAAAATATAATGTGACTTCTTATTTTTTAAAATAATATGCATCTTTATAGAAATAAGTTAGTATGATTTTGAACAGTTTTCGAATAACGTAAAATCCAAAACTCCCTCTTCCTCTTTCGTATCTTAAAATTAAAACAAAAAGACCATTTGAATTCAAAAAGCAGCTTGTAGCCAGAATTGAAGAGGTAATTTTATTTTTGAAGATTGTTTTCTTACAATAAAATCTGGATAATTCATTCCTTTCCTGAAGCTGATTTTTTTAATTGAATAACAAGCTTAAAAAAAAAGAATGTGTGATGCCAAACTTACACTTGAAAACTAAATTCTGTTAAACAGAAACAAATTAAGAAATGAGACTTACCTGTGAAATTCAATACATTTTTAAAAAAGCATCCGATAGAAGTTGAATTGTTGAATTAAATAATGTTGCCAAATAAATGTTAAAGGGAATACGTTAATAATACAGAATGGAGTGCATATTCAGCAATAAGAAATTTAAATCAAACTTATATAGGAGGAGATTAATTATTTGTAAAAGAGTGATATTTTGAAGAGTACGTAAAGTACCTTCATGTCCATTGATTTTTAACAGGCTTCAATTTTTCCTTCATTGCACCAAAATAAATTTTAAAATTTCTTTTTTTTTCTTTCAGTGATATTTGACTAGAATCTTTTGTCCTGGAATCTTCAAAAAGAAGACTGTTGAATTTGAACTCTTGTATAGTACATAATTGTGCTGAGTATTACCAGAAATTTACCTGTGTCTTTCAATAAACTTTCTATAAACAAAAAGTATATACACTAACATTAAATAACAAAGTTAAGAATATAAGAAATGTGCGTTGAACCTGTTTCAAACAATGTAAAGATCTTTATTTTCTTTTAGTTACTAAGTCATGAATAGAGTGAAATCCGAAGGTAACAACGAGACGGTACCTTACACTACACCTTCTGCTGTGTCATCTATAATTCCATTTGGTACTTTATCCCCAGCGAATTCTACCAATTCTGGAATTTTGAGGTCTCCAAGTCACGAATCTTTTGCGACTGATTTGTCCCTAATGTCTCTATCAAGTTTAGGATCCGAAATTAGCCGAATGCGAGGTTCCGCTTTTAGATCTAAAGCCCACTCTGGTGGTGACAGTGCAGAGTCTGGGGACGAGAGACGTAGCCCGGTTATTATGGATGGAGGCGTTGGTGGGTGGGTTGCTCGAAAGACTAAACTTACGAGAAACAATAATGTAGGTTTGCTACAGGTTCCACCTGAACAATATGGTGGAAAGCGAGGAGTTGATGATGTCTTGTATGAAGAAGAAAATGAAGCTATTCGCAATTGTGGCGCTTTGTCTTCCATGCTAGGCTTGATGAGAAGTTTCAGTACCAGCGATTTAGATCAAAATGTTGTTTTGTCTTCCGAGAAGGAAAGCTTAAGATCTTCTGTATCCGAAATGGTACTTAATAGCTGGAAACATTATGATATGCCCTATGGAAGATTAGAGTATACATCTCGTTCTTGCTCTACTTGGGTGGCTGTTGGAGATGTTTCCACAACATCTCAGCTTCCATCTCCCCAGACCCTTGCTAATTATGCTTCTGAGCACCCAGAAATTACGGCCATCGATTTCGTCCGTGCCATAAATAAAAAAGTCCGCCAGATGTATATCAGAAGACGTCTTGAGTCCACTTATAAGGCGTTAGAGCGATTGACCAGAAGCGAATTGAGCTTGGATTTGCCATCAATTGCTGTACCTGTTCCAACAGCATCTACCAGTGGCGCTGCATGTTCACTTGATGATTCGTCCAATCATGCAGATGGCGCCTCAGGAGTACGCACTCCGTTACCACAATTTCATATTTCCACCGAACTCGGTCGATCTATTCGACATGAGCTCCAGATTTCGGCTGTAGGATTTCATGGAGTCAACAAGACTCTCAGTTTAACTGTAAAAGATATAGAACGAGATAAAGGAAAGCCTCTATCTAAATATGAAAGAAATATGATGATTTTTAACTGGTTACAGAGCTTGGACGAGAATGCATTCGATCAACTGAATTAGTTGTTTTTCTTTTGAAAAATTAGGTTTTATTATTTTAGGGGGGGAATGAAATACTTTAAGAGTTAAATGATAAACACATAAAAATTAATTGTTCCTCAATTAACTCTTCCAGTATAAATTTTTCTTTAACATTTACTCTACGACTGATATGAAGAAAATTTGTTTTCTGTCAGTTTTGTTTCCTGACTTATACGTAAAACACTTTAAATCTCTTTTAAAGTATAAACTACAATTATAGTTTCTTTCGTTTTAACATGCTTATGCAACAGCAATTATTTGAACGCTATTGATACTTTTAAATTATGATGAAAGAAAATATTTACGATAATGAAAATGGATTTGAATGTTGATATCTTAAGAAATTATTAATGAAAAATGAGTCTTCTCTTCTTAAATAGAATTTCTTTTGATAATTTGGTAAATTATTAGGGGTTTTGAAATAATTAATAATGCCAAATTTGAAAAGAACTAATAAAATTATTTACAAATAAGGTATAAGAGAAAGAATTTTAAAATGCATCTTATTATAAATGGTTTACTGATAAAGATCTGAAACTTTATTTTGATATATTCTAAAATTTTAGTTTTATTTGGAAGAAATTAAGTCTTATAGTGATAGAAAAGACTTTATTTTGATGCATCAAACATGCGGAGCAATTAATTTAATTAATACAAAGCTATACAGTGTCTTCTATTCTTTTATGATGAATATTATTGTTACATATTAGAATTTATTGGAAAAATCACTAAACAAGGGTATTAATTTCATTGCCTACCAGAATTATTGTAAGCTTATTTCTATTGAATAAAATCAACCATTGAAGCAAAAGATAAACATTTTAACGCTTATTTTTAATTTTTTTCTTTCTATTTTAAATTATCTGCTCAGTTTATCAAAAATTAATACATTTTCTGAGAGGCAATGTCGAAAAAATTTCAGAAATCTAAAATGTTACAAATATTTAAATTTATGAAAAGGTATTTTAAATGTGTACATAGACTTTTCTTTCACGTTTTGTTACCTTGGTAAAAAAATATCCATTAAATTCGTACTTGTTACATATATCCAGAAAAGATTAAAAAAAAAAAAGATGGCATATATATATATATATGCTATTTATGAAGAGAGATATAAATCCACACACGAAAAAACATTGCTCATATTTATATTATTTCGTATGTAAATCCATATTTTTTTGTTGAAAGGGTATATTCTTCATTAGCAACAAGTATATTACAATTTCCATGAGGTCCTTATCAGTAAAATTTATTACTCTTTTCTTTAAATGCTTTTGGAGAAAAGACAATGCCCTTTTTTATCAATAAAATTAAAGAATAAGAAAAATTGGTCAGTTTTTAAAATTAATGATCTTCAATGTGTGGTACATAATTTCAAAAATTTAACAATACTATGCGCCATCTTTTGCTGAAAAAATGGTAAATATCTCATCAAAATACCTATGTAGAATTAAATGCTTTAAAAATTAATTTTGTTCAATTTCTTTATCATGTACATTGTATGTTTGAATAATGTATTATTGCTCTTCATGTAGTGTATTGTTAAATTCATGTGTGGTGTGTACTTATTAACTATTAATGAAATGTATGTAATTATTACTCGTGTATACATTTTGTGAATGTGTATTCCAAGAAATCTCCCCACTGTCATCTTTATAACTTTCACATTTCCATGCATTTAAGCAATTTTATTGCAATGTATCAACACAAAATATTTTTCCAAGTATTTTTCAATTATTCATTTCTTATGTATTGTTTTGCTATTTATTTATGCATCTCATTTTTATTCAAAATGTGTCATTCCACATTCAAGAGAATGATTGCTCAAGATCTTAATATAAGTATTTAATTTTTTATTATTATTCTATTTGTTTTTAAAGAAAATGGCGTACAGATAGATATACTAAATTTAATAAAAATTGAAGAATAAATGTATATTTTTTATTATAAATATAAACAATTTTTTTTCAGATCCGGCAGAATAATTTCTTCGTTAATAAGTAATGTATATATATATATATATATATATATATATATATATATATATATATATATATATATATATATAGTCTCTTTTCTAAGTATTAATGAGAAAATAAAAAAGAATCTTGTATTCGAGTTTTACTTTCTTTTTGCAAAAGATTTCCCTTTATTAAAGTTAGATAATAGGCTTGTTCGATCAAGATCTCAGAAGCGCATACAGGTATGAGACAAAACACTATTGCGGGTGGAAAAACGTAAGTATAACTTTGAAAAAAAATGCATAAAAACGAATCGGGTATTTTGTTAATTAATTAATCCATTAGCGAGAGATTCAAATAATGATTACGGGAACTCGACTCAGGAAAAAAGTTAATTTTGATTAGAATATTTAATATATTTCTTAGAACTGTTCCTGGTGCTATTTTCAATGTTGCTGGAATAAACAATTATGAAATTTCAAACAAATTTTTTGTTATTTCTTAAAAAGTTATACCTTTAATTATTAGAAGGAAAATATGTACATCCCTTTTCTTAAAAATTTTATTTATAGAAATCTTATGAACAATCGTAATATTTATAAAAAGTAAAGTGTTTTTTTAAGGTATCCGATTACGTTTGGAACCATGATTTTAAAAAAGCGCAAAAATGGATAATTTTCATGATATTTAGTGTCACTCAGATTAGAATACATGCATAAAATTAATTTAAGGACATTTTGAGAAAAATACAATTATTTTAATACAATATTTTGGCAAAAAATTAACTTAGAATAATCTTTTTTCAAAATATTCTCCTTTTGTGGAAAATGCTTCTATTACAATAATATTTTGTCTGTATATAGCTCAGACCTACCTACAGAGGCTTAACTAGAATTTTTGAAAAATTCACATTATGTTCAGAGTTACCACCAATTGAAATAATTATCGGCGTTTTTTTTTTTTTAAATTTCTCCCCACTGTTGTCGTAAAATATGGATAAACCCACTTCTAAGTTATATATTTCAAAAATTCTAGTTAGGCCTCTGTAGAGAGTTCTGAGCTATATACAGGCAAAATATTATTATAATAGATGCATTTTTCACAAAAGGAGAACATTTTGAAAAAAGATTTTTCTAAGTTAATTTTTTACCAAAATAATGTATTTAAATAATTTCTTTTTGTCAAAATGTCCTTAAAACAATTTTATACATGTATTCTAATCTAAGTGACACTAAATATCATGAAAATTATCCATTTCTCCGCTTTTGCAAAATCTCGGTTCCGAACGTAGATACCTTAAGTTTTCTGGTCTTTAAGATATGCGACTACGTTCGGAACCTTGATTTTGCAAAAGCGCATAAATGGATAACTTTCATGATATTTAGTGTCACTTATATTAGAATACATGTATACAATTGTTTTAAGGGCATTTTGTTAAAAAAAATTATTTAAATACTCTATTTTGGCAAAAAATTAACTTAGAATAATTTTTTTCCAAATGCTCTCCTTTTATGAAAGATGCCTCTATTATAATAATATTTTGCTTATATATAGCTCAGACCTCTCTACAGAGGCTCAACTAGCATTTTTGAAATATATAACTTAGAAGTGGGTTTATCCATATTTTACGACAACAGAGGGGAGCAATTTTAAGAAAAAGACGCCGATAATTATTTCAATGGGTTGTAACTGTGAAAATAATGTAAATTTTTCAAAAATCATAGTTGAGCCTCTGTCAAGATGTCTGAGCTATGTACAGGCAAAATATTATTATAATAGAAGCATTTTTAACAAAAGGAGAACATTTTGAAAAAAGTTTATTCTAAGTTAATTTTTTGCCAAAATATTGTATTTAAATAATTTTTTTTTTGTCAAAATGTCCTTAAAACAATTTTATGCATGTAGTCTAATCTAAGTGACACTAAATATCATGAAAATTATCCATTTATGCGTTTTTTTAAAATCACGGTTCCGAACGTAGTCGTATACCTTAAAGAGATTGTTTTTTTAAAAATGGGATTTGAAGGATGACTAATCTTGAATCAGACTTTATGTAATAGAAAAAATTTAAAATGTTCTCGGAAAGAAATTTTTTTGAAAATATTTAAATTGACATTTTCTGCGTCTCGTTGCTACTTAATGATATTTTTACTGTTTCTATTTTCTCTTTAAAAAAACAACAACCTGAAACAGAAACTTTTTAAACATATTATTCAGCCAATAAGTGTAGCATTCCAATACGGAAGGTTTATGGGCAAAGTAACAACTTTTGAGGTAAAAGTTCTAGATTTTATTATGAAAAAATCAAGCTAGTGCTTAGAAATAAACCTAAAGAAAATGTGATAGGATAAGAGTTTCGTAATGGTTCTAAGCAGTAAGCATTATTTTCTCCCCCAAATAAGGTAGTTGAAAGTAAATCTAAAAAAAGTTTTTTTTTCAGCAAATCGAACTATTTCATAAAGATTTTATGTATTCATGAAATTATTCTGCCGAATCTAGAGTAATATTTTTTTTGTCGGAATTCACATAATTTAAAAAATTTGAGTGGTTTATTTTATTTTTATTGTATTTTATGATAACTTATACGTAATGCATTCCTTTTTTACTCTTTCAAAAATAAAAATGTTTTCTACTTTAAGTTATTTAAAATATTTATGTGGTTTCAACAAGAATTTAACTATGCAACTGAAAAACTCAGTTTTTGAATCAGCTTTTGTTAACTTATTCTTTTTATTCATCATTTAATTTAACAAATAATTGTTATCAATTAAAGGGCTGTTCATTATTATAACAATGTATGTAATAGTGCACAGATTTTTTTTTGTATGCATCTATAAAATATTTATACCTATATATTATCAATATATTTTTTCATTTCATTGAATTCTCGTTTGTAAACAACTGTGATGTCTATTTTTAACTACATTTCAATGGCTTGCATTTTGAGAATATTATTTTTAAAAATATCTTTCTTATACAAGTGCTTCAATTTTACATTTGTTGAGAAGCAAAATTTTCGTATAAATGCTTATTTTGCGTTAATTTTTTATTGCAGATAAACTTATATAAACTCTTTAAGAACATTAATAAATATATTATTTTGCTAAATCCATTTCCACAATTACCTCAAACACAATGAGAAATATATTGAACTTGACTGAATCTATTAGAATTAAAACTCATAATACGATATTTTTTCTTGGTGATTACTTTAAAGTACTTAAACCCCTTCTTGATCTCAGTACTAAGTTTCTTTTTTTACCCTAACCTTATACGTTAAATGATTAAATCATTATCTTCAATGAAAAATGGCTTGGAACTTTTAATGGGATCTTGCGACAACTCGTAGAGGAGAGATAACCTTTCAAAAGATCAAGTAAGTTGCCCTTTTGCAATCAAAGTCATCTGTTATACGGTTTATCAAAGAGCAAAAATTTAGAAATTTTTCTGAGGTTATCCTGTTGAGATGTAACCAGGTCAGTACAACAATAATTGTAATTTTTAATAAGTTTCGGAAATTTCAGAAAATTTCCAAGATTCCCATTAAATTGTCTGGTCTGTATTATCAAAAATGCATTGTGACTTTCATCTGAATAATTCAATTTTCACTGGAGAAAAATTCAGAAAACATTGTGGAAAGTCCTGTTAAAATAGCAGGTTAGTAACATACGAACTGAATTTTAAAATTTGCATGTTGTGTGATTGACCAAAATCTAAGCTTATAAACAACACTCTAGACTAGAATTTACCTAGACTCTCTAGGCTATGGTGGTCTATGGTGCTTATTCAAGGCGTCCGTAATATCAGAATATTAGAAATATTTAATTAAAAGAATTTAATTTTTAAAATATACATATATATATATACATATATAAATATATAATGAGACAGAAAAGTTAGGCTTATTAGCCGTCACAAAGATTTCCTTGTTACAAATCATAGAAGTTGATTTTTATTAATATTATATTTTCACTTGATTAAAACTTGAGAAAGTGGTGCAAGAAATAGATTTTTAAATTTGCCAGATTTTTTTTTTCTGCAACATTTTCATACATAACTTATATCAAAAATATTAATTTTTTTAAAAAACAAATATGTCCAAAGGAAGATTTTTATATTTAATGAATGCCAGTGAGAAGAAAAATGGGTGATGGTTCCTACAGTCTTCTTTTTTCAAGCCATATATTAATATTTTTAGTTCTTTAAGAGCGTATTCATATTTAAAGGACTTAACTGGCTCCTTTTTTTTCTATATTCTAGAAATCACTTTTAAGAGTCATAGAAATTCACGCGGATTTTTTTTTTCACATCTCTTCCTTTTTTTTTTTTCCCAACTTTTGCATTTCCTAATTTTAATCCCTATTTTTAAATGTTTTTAATTTTTTAAAATAAAATTATAATTTTTTTTCCTCAGAATGAAACAAGAGATCAAGTAAGCTCTTTTTTTTCTAAATGTTCTTGAGCGGTTTTATGCTTAAGCTGCAACATTTTCACATTGGTAAATATGATTGCCAGTGGCCATGTAAATTAATAGAATGCCATATTTTGTTTCCTGTAATTTCCTTTCCCTATCTTTTTTAATGCGTCATGATTTCATGACTAGAAATTAAAAAAGTATTTATTAAATTATATGTATTACGCTTAGTTTAATACAACAATATCATTGATTCATCATTCCCTACAATGTGCGTTAACTTTATAATATTGACGTATGTTATATATAACACTCCCCTTCACAGTAGTGATGATGAATATTTAAGAGATGTGTCTCATACTCCCAGAATTCTGTGCAACTAGTCAACTTCACTTCCATATCAAAGAATGCTGTGAAACAGCTATTCGTGTACACTTTCATTTTGACTTCATATATATATCAGAGTTTTTGTATTTGAAATGTATCTATGCACTATGTATTCTGCTGTTAAACATACGTGTTATGTGTCTTGTATTCTACTCTATGATGGATATTTTATGTTCGTGTGTATCTGTTATTAAGTGTTTTCGTCTGTACTTGAAAGTGTCTCTGTCTTTAGAAAGCTGATAATTCTATTTCATAATATTTAAATTGTCGTAGGTAGTAACATATATCCAAATAAGTTTAAAGGACTATAAAATTGTTTGTTTCTATTTACTTTATGTTTTCGTAAGAAATATAAATTTAACCCTTTGAGCGGTAGGTCAAGTTTCCGGCTGATGACTCCCTGTAGTGAATTTTGTGACAATCCACCAATTTTGTTTTCATTTAGGATAAGTGAATGTGCTCTAAAAATATTAAATTTAATTCATTACGCTGGTTAACAATGGTTTCGTTGTTACATATTGTTTTCTTCCCTCCAAGAGCCAAACCTTGTTTTTGATGATTGTTTCTACCTTCATCATCACTGCTTGCATCAGAAAATCCATCTCCCGATTCCTTATTTGTTAAAATTTTCTCGATTTCATCAGGCGTAACCATTCGTTTTGGCCGACATGCCTCTATCTTGGATTATTGTAAATTCACCAGCATCCGGGAAAATATTTGCTACTGAGCTTTTACTTAAGCTGTAAAGCTAAAATTAATACTATTTGCTGCCAATAGATGACCCTACCTACCTTCAAAACCTCAGACCCAGACGTTCATAAACGGTTTTACTATCTAAAGCTGAAACGCAAAACGTATATATACGTCCATACCACCTTAGGAACAGCTTCTCAATGACGTATATATACGTCATTACCCCTCAAAGGGTTAAGTCATAGAATTTTTTATTAGATGTCATACCGATTTAGTTACGTAAATAACGCTCAAAAATCTCTCTATCGTGTATTTAGAATTAAAAATTTTCTTACAGGGAAATGCACAAGAATGCCTGTAGAAGGTAATTTAAGTAACATCTAGCGATCCTGAGGCAAGTAATCTCTATTTTGATAATAGTAAAGAACAAATTTTAGAATCGGACTTTAAATTCAAATAAAATTTGTAAGAAAGGTAATATTACAAAATAGATAAAAAATAGTAGGATATTTGCATGAATTTCGTTAATTATATTTCTAAAACTTACAAAGATTCTGGCAACCAAGTAATTCAAATAACCATCAACTGCAACACACACACAGCTACTTTCCACAATACCTCAAAAGAACCAACAATGTATTTTGCAACTGTAGAAACTGTTTTTCTACAATTTTAAAACATAATAGCCAGCTCTGCGTCTTTTAAACTTATTTAAATATATTGACATTTAACAAGAATAACGTAACTGTGTGTTAACGTATTTTTGCACAAAAAAAATCGGCTCTTTTATAACTGTACTAAAAAAAAGAATTAAACAGAAATTTATGGCGAAGAAAAAAATGTATAACTTTCGGATATACTTTTCCCTGCTTTTATAAAAAAAAATATATTAATTACCTGATTAATATATTTTCATAATGCACTGGTTGGCTATGCAAAGAAAAGATAGAAAATCCGAATAGTAAAATTATATATATATTTTTTTCGATCTTCATATCTGACAAATTATGCAATTTTATTGTCCATTGTTTGAAATGCCATATATATCTACATTTCATCGTCTTGTATATTCACCACTATTTCTGATTATTAATATGAATGTAGTGTTTTCTACTTTATCATTGATGTATATAAATTATAGATGCTGCATTTAAGAAAGAAAATGTTTAACACCCAGTTGAATGCCATGTATGAAATCCTTGTTTACTTTAAGGAACTAATGTAAAAGAAATCCATGATGCAATTGATTAAACTATCAATGGTGCTTAAGATAAGAAGAACGTTATATTCAAGTTTGTCATTTCTAAATGTCATATGCAGATGTACCGTTGTGTAAAACATCAAATTAAAGAATATTGATTATAAGTATATTGAAATAAAGTAATTGTAGCACAATTCAGTATTTCGTTGTTATTTTTTCTTATTGTAATTACTTTCTCTGGTATTTTCCTCAATATTTCTCAACGCTGTGCGCCACGTTAAAACCAACAGAATTACTTATTTTTTCAATACAACTAAACCAAGCACACTCCGTCACGCTCAACAAAACCAAAACACTATCTTTTCTTAATACAGTAAAACCAGGTCCTGTCCATCGGGCTAAAAGCAAAGGAATACTCTTTCCTTTTACACAAAATTCAGTCCAGCTCCTCACGCTCACAAAACCGAGGGACTTACTTTTCCTGTCCCCGTCCCGTCTCTTCCAAAATAGCAACCTCCCCCGCAGGTGCGGAGAATGGCGTCAAACACTCAAATATCTACTGCCAACAGTAGCCAAACATTACTCTTATCCTTTATATATAATACAATATAACACATTTATTTCAAAGAACTAGAAACAGGTTGTAAAAATAAATTTCTACTAGGTATATCGATATCTATTTAATTACTTTAAAGAGTATTATTCCCTAGACGCGACAAACTCTTTTGCTACTTTAAAGTTAGACAATACCCACAAGATACTCATTTACAGACCACGTGTTCTTAACGTGTTCAAAGTGTTATAGATTCAATGACAACTAAAATGTTGTCAAAACTAGTTTAAATTCAATACAGAAATGTTACACAAACTATCATTAACTTAAGCCTAAAGAGAAAAAAAAATGCTTGAAAACAATGGTAAATGAATTTATTTTAAATATTAATTATCGGATAATAAAAAAGTAGGTCTTGTATTTTATTTTATTTTTTTTTTTTAATTGTATTCTTTTTACAGGTAAGCAAAATAAGCGTAAGAAATATCTAAGGCTTAAAGTTACATTTCAGCAATTCTGTAAATTTTCTTTAATGAGTTAATGAGCTTTGTTGTGACTTAATAGTTCGTACCACATTCATAAGGTATTCATTTACAGGCTGTGTTTAAGCTTTAAAATATTATAGATGAAAAGAAAACAAAAATATGACTTGAAATCATTTTAAACTTAATGTAGGAATGGTACACATATCATTAAGCCAAGCCCAAAGGAAATAATGCATCTGAAGTGATACCAAGAAAAAGAATACCGTCATTTTTATCCTCGGTACGATTAGGGAAAATTATGGTAGTCAATCATATTCTAACTTTTTTCATGATCGACATTAAGCGATCACTTTTAGAATAAGTTAGGACTAGATTGTTCCTGTTTATTGGTCCTAATCATACTCCTCATTTCTTCTTTTTTGTATGACATTAAAACGAGTTGAATAATTATTTAAAAATATTCTACATTATTTTATATTTTGATTTCCAATTACTGAATAATGAAAAAAAATTCATGACGAAAATAATATTCTCTTTACAAGTAAACAGCCCATAAGTTTATATACATACATATATATATGTTACCGGCAAAGTATGAAATACCGGCATTCTATAGAATGACCAAAGTTGTTTAGGCAAAGTATGAAATAAGGTTAGGATAAAGCTATTATATCAATGACATACATTTTTAAAAAATACAAATGTTATTCTGACAAAATAATGAGAGTGCCATTAAAAAATTATTCAAAATATGTAAAGGAAAAAGAAAGTTGTATCAAACAAAATTTATGTCTCTCTTATTAGGAAAAACAAAATTTTCAAATGAAAAATTAACCTACTTATTGCAACATGGTACGCTTGAATGTCATTTTGAATTACATTTCATTACATTTTTCACACAAAGACCATTCTTATTTTGGTACTTTGTTTTACACATACATTTGACGAATCCTTCACCGCTTCCATTGGAATGAGCAAATGCAACCGACAGAAGAGGAATTTCTTGGTCAGGAATATCTTTAATTCTAAGCGAGTTCTAAGGGCACAAAGTAAATTCTTGCTATAAAATTCCTTCAGAAGTTTCAAGCCGATAGAAACCATTTTATTTCCCACTTGTTTCAAGTGCCAATATATTGGCATTCAGAAAAAAATCACAAATTTCACAAGAATGCTTTTTTTTTTAAATAATTTTTTTGTTTTTTCTGGCCAGGTTCACAAAGATGGATGTACAGTTCAATATCATAACGTGTAACGTTTTTGTATTTGGTTAAAAGTTCTTTCAGAATTCTTTCACGTCCTCCGTTTCCAATAGCCAAATGAGCTTCATGAAGTACGTAAAATAACTCAAAATCCGTGACGTAATACTGTACAGAAGTGCTTCCCAACCTTTTCATCCCCATGGACAGTCCATGGATCTACGTTTGATTTAATAATTTAATTGTATTTAAACTTGCCTTCAGAATAAAATTCGGTTACTCAAAAAAAAAATGAATATAAAGTGATTTTACATGAAATATAATGTGGAAAATCAAACAAACTCTAGAGAAATACATCCCAGTAAATAAAATGGAAATAGTTTAATACTCCTTGAGTGACTCGATACTATTTGATCCACGGACCATTGGTTGTGAACCATTCTGTATAGAACTGACGCCTTCTTTAACAGGTTACATGAGTTTACTTTTATTTTCACCAAACATCACATCATAGCTATTCAACAACCAATAAGCCCTGGTTTCTTTTTTAGTAGTCATTTTGGCTTTTTGTATATATATACATCCGTTATTAACTTCTAGTAAGTAATTTCAGTTTAAAAAAATACTTTTTTTTTTTTTTTTTGCAGCTTTAGCTCGAATTTTCGGCATCTAGGCGTCAAATAGCTGTTTCATGCCTTTGGACCAAGGGTCGGCAACATTTTATCTGTGGCATGTCAAAAACCAATCTACCAATTATGATTCAGCGTGCCACACAGTAGAGCATTTTTGAAACAATTCTATTCTCGCGATAATGTATGCAGAGTTAAGGAATAGTGTTCAATTATATAGATTTGTAGGTTTATCCCACACATTAATTTTGCATCGATTAAAAATATTTCTTAACATAAAAATAAACAGCACAAAATGTAACTTTCTTCAACAACAATAAAAAAAAACCTCGAAATTGTACATATATTCTGTTTTTTAAACATATTTATTAAAATAAGAAATAGACAACGTAAAATATAAGTACGAGTATTTCCCTTCATTAGAATTAAATAAAAAGATAAATGAAGTTTTTAATGTTAACCTACTGCTGCTTCACTTTCATATCACAAAAAATGTGTTGTAATTTGTGACTTTCACTTTGACATGATTCTGAGCATTCAGTTGTCAAACAATTTCTTTTCAGACTCAAAATATTTTTCATATGAGGGAAGATATTTTACTTGGATATATAGAACTAAAAGAGGAAAAGCAGATTACATGCAATTCCTCTCTTCAAACAATTAAATCTCTCCAGCAATGACATTCATTAACTTTTAAAATAGCTGTAAATTTATCTTTAGAGTTATCTTTCAGATGTTTTCGTAATTCCGTAATTGTCCATAATTCTGGAGATGTTTGTCAAATAAGGTCGATTACAAATTTATGAAGTTCCATCCATTCAAAAATTGACAAATTTGTTGAGTAGTGCTGAGTGCCACTGATAATTGTACCGTATGTTATAAGTTACCGACCCCTGCTATAGACCATGACTCCTTCTCCAACACTTCAGCTTGCTTCTCCGTTTTAATGCAGGGCAGGAAACAAACAATTTTTTGTTGAACAATTTTAAATAAAATTGAGAATTTTTACACTCCCGAACAAACCACAATGTGCAACTGATAAATTCTGAGCCTGAGGCACGCGCTAAAAGTCTCGTATCTTGCCACACAATATTCGAAACGAATCGGAGATGTATTTCATACTTTACCGGTTTCTCATTCTATAGAATGCCTAAGCAATGTGTGAAATAAGAATCATTTCATACATTGCCGGCTAGTTTTAGGCATTCTATAGAATGCCGGATTTCCTACTTTGCCGGTAACACATATATATATTCTATCTTTAAAATATCGTTTGTGTGTGTGAGCAATCATATTAAAATATATTTCTATTAAATGGAATTTTCAATTTTTCAATTTAAAAATAAAAATATCTTTCCATTTTTAATGCAGTTTAACTTAAAATCGCAGTTTTTCTCAAAAGTATAAATTACAACACAAAAGAAACAATTTTGGAAACTGCTTATCTAACATCTTTCAAAATATTCATACGTATTAATAGTACAAAAATGAATACTTTTATGAGAAATTTTATCAAAAGGAAATTATTCAAAAAAGTTTACGTATTAAAATGTACAAGAACTTTATCGCGTTTTGAAATTTGTCCTATGTTACTCCGCATATAAATCTTTTGAAAAAAACCTACTCAAACTTTAAAAAACTCTCATCAAAAAATAACAGTAATAATAATACAATAAACACATACAAAAAAATCTATGATTGTACGACGAGTCAATCTTTTAAAAATATGCTTTGAGTTTAGTCATTTTTAACAATGTGGAGATAGCTAACAAGCTTCTTAAAATGACATAAGGTGATCTATAGAACTCAGGGTTCGAAACTTATAAGTATTTTAAAATAGTTTTATGTACAAGATATTTAAAATGTAAATAATAAATATCTCACATTAAATCAAAAATGGTATTTTACTCAGCTGCACGTATCAGAGTTCACACAAAAATTCTCGAACATGAATAAGTTTAACTAACATAAGAAGGAGCAACTCCACTCAATTCCAGCCACGATTTTATAATATTCAAAACATTTAAAGAATATCAAATACAGCAAAATAAAAAGTTACAAATTTTAAAAATTGTTAAACGACAGGTAATGATTTTACTAATTCAAAAATTGCTTAGATTACTGGGAAGCTTTTAAGAAATACCTTAATTTTTAAAAAATGACAGAAAAGGATTTAATGGAAGTTTATTTCATTGTTCTAGAAGGCTTTTGATCAGACTAATTTACTTGAATCAAACTAAACTCAGTAGTGCAACAGCCCATGAGAGCCATGGCTTACAGTGCCCATCTCAGTTTCCATGGCCTTGGGCCCTGAGGTGCATGTTCATGTCAGGTGGTCAATTTGACACGAAACCCCCAGAGTTTAGTTCCCAAGCAAGTTTGGTACTCATTTGTCGACCCAATGAGGGGATAAAAGGCTGAATTGACCTCGCCCAGCTCGGGGTGTGGACCCCAGACCTGTGGCATGGAAGTGTGATACACTACCTCTCAGCAACACTCGAATTAACTTCCTTCAAATAGTATTCAAAGAGCTGTTTGCAACATATTGTGATATACTGGCACATGGTCAAGTGCAGAGACGTCTTAAAACTCTTTGAGGCTCTGGGCCCAGTGAAAAGATTTTTGAGGTCTTGGGCCCCTATGCAAAAGCCCTACCGACAGTATATAGCAGGGATGTGCAGACTTTTACATCGCACGGTCTACTTTTAACTTTTTCAAGGTGTTGCGGTCCACCATGTGACATTAGTGGGATGAGCAAAAAAATAAATAAGCTCAACACAATATTTGTATTATAACAATAATAAATACAGTGTGTACTTACCTACATAACTACATCAGAAAAACTTACTCTTTTAAAACAACGTTTTAAATAAAACGCAAAATACGAACATAATAATTATACCCATAAATTTAATATCAAATGATGAATTTTCAAACAATTTAAAATACACCACAAATTAAATAATTTTCACTTAAAATTAGTTCTTATAGCTATAGTCTCAATAGTCGACTTAGTCTTCATTTTATCTGCCCCAATCTTGAATACCTTGGTATATAATTACTAACTGCTAATCTTACACTGGATTCTAAATGGTCGTCTGTGAAACGCGAATATGTTGTCTTAATTATATTCTTCATTGAAAATGTAGATTTACACTGGTAGGTAGAGCGAAAGAACAATGTTAAATGAAGTGCAGATTTTTTAAATTTGGGATACTTTACTTCGACTAATAGATTCCGAAAGTTATTCTTTACAAATTATGTCTTTTTGAAAGAGAAAAGCTTCGTTTTCCTCGAGAGATAAAGAGAACATGTAACATATATTTAGTTATATTTTTCACATCAACATTACCAAATGGATAATCCATGAATGCAACTTTTGTGTGATTCTAGTCCAGTAAATTCTTGAAAACGTTTCTCAAATTTGGGTTGGAGTTTTATTCACGGGTGAATAAAACTTCAACTTCAACTTCCATTATCTTGATAACCATCTGCGTTTCTTTTAGTATGCACGTCTAAGGTTTTATGTGAAGGTGGTCACCCCAAAATGTCTTGTTGGTCCACCGGTCGATCGCGATCGACTTAATGCCCACCCCGGGTATACAGCATGCATTGTCAAATACTCATTCAAACGGTAATTTGAAACAAATAAATGTGCACGACCCACAATCTCAAAAACCTAGCCACAAACTGGTTCGATCGACGGCCACGTTTTGATTTAGTGAATTGAATGATTATTTATGGAATTAGGCCTAGGCCTAGACATGTGGACAACGCTCCTCACATAATAATACAGTCTTACCACTTTTACTAGTTGACATGCAGTTTGAAATTCCCTGTTTTTCAGAGAATATGTACGGGAATAATATTTGACCACTTAAATTATCCGGATCATAATCTTATTAAGACAGAGTTAAGAACAAAACAAGGCACCCAACGAGGGTGAGACCTTGGGCCCGAGCTCAGTCAATCCATGCTTTAAGACATCCCTGGTCAAATGACGAAGACGGTACAGGAACTCGTAACTCTCTTTTTTAACTCCCTTTCTATCAGTCATAGATTCGAAACGGAAATGCATCAAATTCTGTCAAATTTAAAATTGGCGGTTGATGAAAATGAAGACCGTAGAATGTTAGTTTCAGTTGCACGCAGTTTAAGGTATCCGACTACTTACAACTTTTTTTTAAAAAAAAAATAGAGATGTGAAAATTCTTTTGTGGTTTTTAGATTTATTTAGTACATTTTAAGAAAAAAATGCTAAAATTAAGATAAAAATAAATTATTATTACTTAAATAGGAAAAAATTGGTAAAAATTACATTAACGCGGCCCTCTCTGTATAAAAAATTTATGAACAAATTCTCAATTTTTCAATTTGGATGTGTTACTTCGGTATTCGTTTTTGAAATGACCTTCAGGATAAGAGATATTTTAATTTTTACAAAAAGTACAGCACTTTATCTTAGTTGTTATATGAAATTGCTTAAAAAAACAGTGATTATATTCACATAAGGGACAGTAAATTTTGTAATAAAACAGTGATTGATAAATCTGAAGGTTAAAACACTTCTACTATTATACAGAACATACACAAAAAAATTCAGTTGGTTATTCTTAAAACTTTTTGAACAATCACTGTCCCCATTTGAGTTTTTCGAAAAAAACACATTTCGAGTAAAACGCATTTTAAATTTTGACATGTTACGTAAAGTTATGGCATCTGCTTTTACTAAAACACTTGTAGTTTTTGTCCTAGCGAATGGAAAATAAAAAACTTGGTATTTTTACAAAGCTAATAAAACGGTCTATAAAATAAAATCGTAAAAAAAAATTGTCAATTTTTGAAAAAATTCACGATTTTAGGATAGTTGGATAGCTTAATTGAATTATAATTCATCTTAAAGATGTAAGAATACAGACTTAATTACTCAGTAACATCCTCATCACATAGTCGTCATTCGCAAGAACGAAGTCCGTCGATTCTATCTCGACACACCTGGAATTTCATAGTCCTAAGGGCAACCCCAGTTCTACCAAAAATCTCTAAATGAAATCCTAAAGATCACAGCATGTTAAGCGAAATTAGAAGCAAGGGAATAATATGAAAGTTTGGAGAATCAGAAACTAGTTCACTCGGTTTCCTTGTCATATATTTGATTGGTTGGTTGTCTTGGCACATGAATCATTATTGACAGTCTGCATCAAATATTCGTCGATTTACGAACCAGGATACATCTTTAACCTAAGCTAAGCTCTGTAAGTGCAAGAAAAGAAGAAAATAAGGATGATATGATAAGATCTATTGAGCATCCTGAGGACACATCATCTCTATTTACTAACGACAAGCCCATAGAAACAAGAAATATCACTAGAGTGACTTTGGGGATTGTGCTTAGCAATAGAAAATAAGTCCCTGAGGGAATGTAATCATCATAACTTACTTTAAGTTACAATACATATCAGTGCCATCTTTATTTATAACTCGGTAAAGAGGTATAGAATTTGAAGAACGATAAGAATGATATCAAAAAATGATGCGTGCGTGCGTGAAACCATTAAAAAATAAACACGAGAAAAACTCTTTTCTACTTTATTGTACAACACATTTACAGACTTCAACCCCCTAGAATATCACTTGTACGTTTTGCTTCAGTGATATCACTTATTCTAATACAAATTCAAAATTTACGTACACAGATTTTTTTTTTTTTTAAAAAAAAAATTAGAATTACTTGACTAGTAAATCTGTAGAGTAGTTGCTATAAGTAAGTACAAATGCTTTTCAAAGTTTCCATAAATAAATACCCTTATTGCACAACTGAAAATATTTTGAAAAAGAGCAGAATAATTTAGTGGAAACTGAATCGATAATTTTTTAATATGACACAGTTTATTATATTATGTAAATGAATTCTTAAATAGAATGGAATAATTTTTTCATTCATTGTTAAAAGGATACTAGTGTGGAAGACTAGAAACTGTACTTAAATTAGAAAAGCCAAGTTACAGTTATTTTATCGTTGACAAGAACAATTACATTCTCTCTCATGCTAAATCTGGATGAATTATTTTTTGAAAAGAAATAAATACATATTTTTTTTTAAAAAAATATTACTTATCTAAAAAGTTGGAACGTAATTGAAAGACATAACACCTGAAAATAATTTCAAATAAAATAAAAGGTTTTTATACTCTTTATGAAAAAGAATGAAAAATTATTCATGACATTTTGAATCCAGGAAATACTTAATGATTAAGGTATCCGACTACGTTCGGAACCGTGATTTTGCAAAAGCGTACAAATGGATAACATTTATGATATTTAGTGTCACTTAGATTAGAAAATGTATATAAAATTGTTTTAATAATAGTATTACAATAAAAAATTATTTAAGGGCAATATTTTGACAAAAAATGAACTTAGAATGACCCATTTTCAAAACACATTCTCCTTTTATGAAAAATGCTTCTATTATAATAATATTTTGCCTGTATATATCTCATACCTCTGTACAGAGGCTGAACTAGAATTTTTGAAATATATAACTTAGAAGTGGGTTTATCCATGTTTTACGACAACAAAGGGGAGAAATTTTAAGAAAAAAATGCCGATAATTATTTCAAATGGTTGTAACTCTGAAAATAATGTGAATTTTTCGCAAATCGTAGTTGAGCCTCTGTACAGAGTTCTGAGCTATATACAGACAAAATATTATTATAATAGAAGCATTTTTCACAAGAGAACATTTTGAAAAAATGTTATTCTAAGTTAATTTTTTGCCGAAACATTGTATTTAGATAATTTTTTTTTTCAAAATGTCCTTAAAACAGTTTTATACATGTATTCTCTAATCTAAGTGACACTAAATATCATGAAAATTATCCATTTAGGCGCCTTTTAAAATAAATAGAAAAATATCCTCCTTATGATAAAATAATCCCTTTAATACTCATTCCTATAAATATCATTATTTTGCAAGCAAAGAAAATAAATCCAAGAGCTCGTTTATACAATGTGAAAGTAAGTGGGTTTAAAAGAGAAAAAATTTTCAATACCAAGAAAAATATTTCTAAGCCAGTATATCTTGAGAATTGTGTTTATACTTCTTTTTAATGAGAGTTCTTTAAATAGGTTTGTTTGTTTGTTTGTTTGTTTGTTTATAGCATCAAGGATATAAACGAAGCAAAATGTTTGTTATAATAGCAAGTCTTTAGACTCGTTTGATTTCAAAGCTAAATTATATATTATTTTTTGTCAATAAATAGCCTTATCATCCAATGGTCACGTATACTGAGATGGGCATAGTAGGCCTTGGCCCTCATGGACTGTAGCGACACTGAGTTTAGTTTAATAACCTAATCATATTTGAAATATTTTTAGTATAACTATCCACTTTCATGTAATAAAGATTTTTATCCAAGTCCTCAAATTATTAAAAAGATTTCTCAAAATCTTAAATACACGGAAATTATACTAAAAATGCTATACTTTTTCATTCAATATTAAAAGGCTCATCGGTATAATGACTTGGAAATTTGAGAACTATTAAAATGGAGTAATAACGAATAATTAAAAAAAGAAAAAATACTCTGGCGTGTATTTACTTTAAATAGATTTAAATTATTGATGTTCTACAGTGCTTACATAAATGTGATAAAATAATTGCTGTTGGTAATGAAAAATGCGTTTTCAATTCTTTTCCCATATGCCTGTTTATCCACTAAAAATATAACCAAAAAATAATTTTTTTACTAGGAGTGATCAATTAAATTTTTTATAGGGAATTATATATTATTTAATAACGATCTAATTTCATTATGTGAGGTATAATTTGATATAGATATAACTTATTATAAATTTGACTTTTTTGATCTTATTAATTTATATTAAACTGTATTTTAAATGCATATTATACTTCACATAAATTACATTATTTCACTAATAATGCCCAAGGTGACACAATCATAAATGTTTTGGCAATTATAAACGTTTAAAGTAGATAAAATCTGTAAATTATACATTTTCTGTGGTTGATTATAAACAATTCTTACAAAAATTAAGTCTAAACAGTAACTACGTTCGGAGTGATTTTGTGAAAAGGATAACTTGCTTATAGAAGATAATGGTTATTTTTTAAAAATAAAATTTCGTATTATAGCATTGTGATTTAATTTAGAAATAGTTAATATTTTTTGCAATTTTTTTTTAGATTTTCTTGTAACGCATTATACATTGCTCAAAAAAAAGAATCGAAACAAAAAAGTGAAAAAAAAAACGTTGCACACGTTAGCTATGCATGGGCATAAAATGGAGAGTACAGGTCTAACAAAGCTCAATACAGAAAAAAAGAAGCAAAAAACTATTGTGGAACTAATTCTTTGGAATGGTATAAAGAACATGAAATGATGCTTCAGGCCAACAGTTTAGTTACATATAAATGGAAAAAAAACAGATTGCTTAGAATTGATATAGAATGTTTAATATAGTGTATGATCCCCCCTAACTCTTAAGACTACTACACACCTATTTAGCATGGATGCGATGAGATTATCGGTGAGACTTTGGGGAATACTGTTCCACTCTTCAAGAAGTGCAATCCCCGGACAGCAAACGAAGACAGTGATCTCGCTGAATGCGTCGTCCGAATAAGCCCAAGCATGCTGGATAAGATTTAGGTCAAGAGCGCATGCTGTCCACTCCATATGATGTACTGTTTCAGCTTCAAGAAAGTTCTTCACAAGACGAGCTGTATGATTTCTGGCATTATCCTTGCTTAAAAGAAAGAAATCAGAAATGGCTGCAGCTAAGGTACGGCATGGGTCTTAGGATCTCGTTTGCTTATCTTTGAGTCGTTAATTGATACTCCGTATGATATGCAGGTCAATGCGTGCGCCTATGCTGATACCAGCACATACCATCAAAACACTAAGTCTGTTTTGTGATCTTTCCTGAATGAGTATTGGATAATTTCACACACAAGTTCCCCTTTCTCCCCATACCAAAACACGTCTGGAGTCCCACTCTAAACTGAATCCAGACTCTTCTGTAAACAGCACTTGACTCCAATGCATCCAGTGTCGATGTTCAGCAGCCCACTTTCTTCGGGCCGAAGGGTGCTTTACTGTCATAAAATACACACCATTGGCCTACATGCATGCAGACCACCCCATTAAGCCCATTTCGAAGCTTGAGACCTTTCATCCTGTTGCAAAAAGAAACTGTTTTTGAAACCACTTCGTATTGATTGTTCTGTCTAAACGAGCTGTTTGCAGGATATATGGGTCATTATTTGCAGTGGTAACCCGTGGCCGATTTTTGGCCCTGGCCGACGCCCGAACATGCCCTGTTTTTTTGGAATCGTTTCCCCAATTTTTGCACTGACATTAAATGCTCCCTAACAGCTTTCCACACTAGGTTCTGTTTTTTTCCCCCAGTTTCCCAGTTTTCCCGGAAAATATACCAAACCATGGATTCCGGTAGATCACGTTGGCATCACATTCCCATTTCCCTTTTCTCAAAAGAAAAATTTTAGAGGTTGAATTCCCCCCAGAAACAACAAATATACAACAGCTTTTTATGAAATCACATTTTCCATTTTCCCGAAATAAAATTTTCCCTTTTTTCGGGGTTTTTTTGCCCCCCCATTTACCAAATTTTTGCAAGGAAGTTTTCTTCTTTTTTTCTAATATTTTTTGACTATGGATATTTTGTTTTACGTTAGTTATCAGAAGAAATATTTGCAAAATTTTGTTGAATCCATATGCTCCCCTAATTTTTTTGAGTAGTGTAGCTTCGTGTTTAATTATAGACTGTCATCTCTAGGGTGAGAGCAAAGTATAAAAGTAATCTTCACCAATATTATTAAAAGAAAAACTGCTTGGTATCTAAAGGTGCGTATACATTTGAAAATCGCTTGCGAACTTTTTTCGTTAAAATTATTTTCACAAGGAACCTCCAGTGATTCATGGGAAAGAAACGCACCAAGTGGGAATTGTAAACAGTCATTTGTTCAGCTACCAGTGCCCGCTGGAGCGAACAGAAAGAAAACCAGTTAACTACGAATGACCTCATCCCAGTCTGAATTGTGTTCGTTGAGAAACCAACAGTTGTTTCGCCGCAATCATTAGAAATCATATTAAATAAATTGAATTGTCTTAGATCTTCAAAGATTATCTTAATTCAATCATAGCATAAAATTTCATTCTGAATCATATTCAAGAACTGTGTATCTGATGAGAATAACATATTTGAAATATCTTTTCCCTTTTGAAATAAATGTTTTTACTTTATCGGTTCATAATTTTAAAAAAAATATTTTGAATTTTTCTTCTATATGTTCAAATTTTTTTACTGCCATCAAACGTTAACTTTAGTAATATCATGTGTCCATAGCTTCTCACAGATATCTTTTAAATGGCTCAGAAAAAAATTATTCCAAGGATAGGCTTATGCTGATTTTCTCCCTTCGCTTTTTTTTTAAATTAATTTCCTAAATTCTATTACCCCCTACCACTTATAAAATCCACAGTTCTTACAGATACTCTATCATATTTCTGAACAAAACTTTTTTTCAGTGATATGCCTATAATATTCAATGATGGACCTTAGGTCAAGAGTTTTTTTCCCAACTGTATTAGAACAAGATGCATTAAAGTGCAATACATGCGCTCGCTACATTTACAATAATCTCCCATTAGTTCACACAAAATTGGATCCTTTCCAGTAAAAACGCCACCTAGTCACATTATAAAAAAAGTAAACTACAGATAGAGTGGACACAATGTTTTTCTCGGCAATAAATGACAGTTTCAGAAAATGAATTACATCTATCTAAAAAAAATTTTTTTTTTTAAAAAAAAATCATAAATGCAACTATTATTATTATGAATGTAATTACAGGGAAATGCATAAGTAAAATATAACTTTTTTACAAATACTATTACATGAAAATTTATAATAATAATCGGAAATAAAAATGTCAATTTTTTAATACAGTCTAAGTAAACTTGAAGTAATTGGAACATATTTGTAAGAAAAAACATATATACAATAAAATATACAATGTATGCAAAAAGTATATAATCAAAGAATTGAATGAACAAGTTGAAATAAAATAAACCGAAACAGTAATTTTTTTATATGGATCTCTTTAAGATACCATTTAATTGCTTTTGTATTTTTACGACTCTAATATTATTCCATTCCAACAAAGATTTTTACAATTTTACACAAAACTCATTTGCAAAAAGAAAGAGTATTCTGTTGTATTACCATCACCCAATTTGGATGTGTGTGCTATTCCTTAAAAACTTCAGCTTATTTCTTTGTTGTAGAGTATTTGAGTAATTGTTTGGTCATTGCTTATAAGTACCATTTTTGTAGTTGGTTGCCAAAGTTTAAATACATTCTTAGGTATACCTTGTTACGGAAGACTTTAATAAAAACTTCCTTAAATTTTCTTACCTGCACAAATTTAATTAGAGCTTTTTACCATTTTGTACCTCCTGTATTGAAAACGATCGCCTTCTTTTATTATTAAGATTCTTTGCATTGTGAAAAATCTGTAAATGAAACTAACAATACGAATCAGTTTAGAAAACTTATTGTTTACACTAATAAAAGAATCAAAAGTTGTATCAGTTGCAGTAAGACTTTATGTTGTTCCAAGAAGAGTCCTTTCAAATTCCTAAAAGGAGAATGAGAGAGAGAGAGAGAGTTTCACTTACTCAGCATTTGCTTGATAAAGAAAGAGTTGCTCTTTCCATCATAGTGAGTCGAATGCAATTTGATCTAGTTCTAGACCAATTCCTCTGGAAACTAGACATGCGAGATAGGTAGCCGCATTGATCAACTTCTAGGAGAAATTTAGTTTTGAGTGCAAAGAATTCAGCTAGAAATGAAACTTTACATCAAATATGGTGAAGATTCAATTCAAGTGAGCCACTATAGTTGTTTCAGATTAAAAATAAACTTTACTGATCTCAAAATTGAGAGATAATCGGACTTCAGAAATAAACTTGGATAACATCTCAGCTTCTTAAAGTTCAAGACGCGGAATAGTTAACACTTAAATTGGTGTAATTCTATATTTGCTACCAAGTAATGTTATTTTCACTCCATTTGAAATGATAAAACAACGAAGTTGTATTACAGAGCCAATATATGCATCCTTACTTACATTAGAGAAACCGTGTAGGATCAAATCCTATACATTAGAGCAGCGATACTCAACCTTTTTTCCCGCCGAGCCACATACAAATATAATAACAAATATAATTTTTGTTATATATTATATAACAAATATTTGTTATATAATATATAACAAATATTTCCCGCATGTCGCAATATGAGGATTATTGGGAGACACTATAAGAGAGACCAAAGACTTTTAAAAAGGAGAATACTGATCAAAATATTAATTATTTTGTGTTTTATTTTAAAACTATATTAAGATCCATCAAACTCAACTCACAAAAAATAGGTTTTATGCATTACACTATAAGACCAAGGACTTTTAAAAGGGGAATACTGATCAAAGTATTAATTATTTTGTGTTTTATCTTAAAACAATATTTGGATGCATCAAACTCAAATCACAAAAAATAGGTTTTATGCATTTTTTACTTTGTTATTGGGTAATTTCGATTTCTTTTCATCAATTATTATCCGCCCCCTCCCCCACCTTCCGAATATTTCGTTGCTGTTGCAAAGAAATTTTTTAAGAAAGCCACTTTCAGGGCCAGCTCTAGCAATTTTGCCGCCCCGGACAAAAATGGAAGATGCCGCCCCTCTCTCGAAAGCAAAAAATTATAATTTAAAATTTTTCACATAGATGCACACCTATAAACCTTGAATAACGAATAAAAGGTGGCTTAACTATATATATATATATATAATTTTAATTCTTACAAAATACAATTCCAAATTAAGGTCATAATTATCTATTATTATTTCAAGTAAAATGTAAAAGAAGGAATTGCCCATTCTAGCACGCCAATTTCCTCAAAAAAGGGTTGACTGATGGTGGGGATTACAAGCGTTTATTTTAACTAATAGTAACTACACCCAAAACTAAAACAAAACGTCTTCTGTGGCTCTTCACCAAATATTTATTGCCCCCATCCCCTTTTCAATAGCTGACAACAAACTTCGTATAGGTGAAAGAAATGTCCATTGTGATCCCACTCCAAGATGGGGAGAAAGATATTAGTGAAAGATGTGCAAAAATATCAAATTCCATTATTTAAGATATATTCCTGCCTCGACATTTTAAGTTTCAGCATAAGAGAAAAAGGGACATTAAACATACAGAGTACAAAATAAAGAAAATAAAATACAATAAATAAAACACACAATTCACACCCAATAATATTTCAGAATATATATAAAATATATCAAATTTTCTGTAACAACAATATATATTTATTTCAAATTTGATTCAAATGCCGCCCTTAAAATCTGCCGCCCCGGGCAGGGGTCCGGATTGTCCGGTCCTAGAGCCGCCCCTGCCACTTTATCTCGTCTAGAAGGAGATCCTCTAAAAAAGGAACAAGTGAAATATTTGTGCTTAGTGGTACAGTGACGAGCAAAATTATACTTCTTAAATATAGCATTTTCATGAAAAATCAAACAAGTTGTTGATTCATATTTGTTTTTCTCTACGAAATAGACAAGATCCCAATTGTCTTGAGACAACATATATTCTTTAGATATTTTTCACTTGGAAGACATGAGGGTTAACTAAAAATTAGTTTCACCCATAGAGTGGTTGCTATTCTACTTTTACTTGTAAACGTTAACCGTTATAATTACAAAACAAAAAAAGTTATCCCACAGTTCGTACCAGCACGATTGATAAATAAAATTTCTTGCTTAATCTTTAATACATTGTTCTTAAATAATTAAATTTTTTAGTACAACGGACCATGACTGGGCCACTCAGAAAGGTCCATTGGGCCAAATGCGGCTCGCGGGCCGCAGGTTGACTATCGCTGCATTAGAGTGAATAAATATATAGCGATGAATGTTCAAGTTTCTAAGATCGGGTAAGACACCTCTTAAGTTTTCACAAATCTTTCTCTCTTGCAAATGTTATCCTTGATCTTACTCTATTTTACAAAGCCATAACTGTTTCAGGAAAATCGGACTTGCACAACTATTGGTTTTAAAAAACCTAAAGGGTCAAAAAGGCTTGCAATTTTTGCTAACACAGTAGGCTTGATGATTTTATTTGAGTCAAGTGAGATGGTAAAATTGAAATGATTTTTTCTGGGGCTCCACCTGAAGCTAAGGGTCTTGATACTTTACAAGTTATTTTTTTATATAAATGATATTGTGTTGAGCATGATAGTTAACTTACTCCATCAGCATTTTTTCATTAGAGCCCTATTTGTGCAGTTCCATGAAGACAGATATTAAAATGGAAGTTAAATGTTGTTGCAGTTCAATAGCAAAACCAATATTATATCAGCTCCCGTAAGAATATCTACAAAGATAGAAACCATTCAATGTAGCTACAAAAACAAGAGGGTAAGCATTTTCTTCATTTTTTGCGAGCTGTTTTAAAACTCTTGTAACCAAATACGGAGCAGATTTTTTTTTTGTTGGAGTATATACATAACGATTAATAGCTTATAAATCTAGATATATATTATAAATGCGAAAGTTTGTGAGGATGTTTGTCCGTCTTTCACGCAATAACAACTGAATGGATTTTAATGAAACTTTACAGTAATATAGCTTATACATCAGAATAACACATAGGCTATAATTTATAAAGATATTGTGTGAAGTGTCCAAAATATAACGATATTTGTCAAGTAAGTAGGAAATTCTGTAATCTGCAAGCATTTCTGGCGTGCGCTGCAAAAAGCCCACGACAGTATATATCTATATTTTATTTGTGAAGAAACACTTTTTGTTTTAGCTACGCAAGGCGCTCGCTTCTAATTAATTCCTGTGCTCAACATAATCCCCAATTTTTTTTTTTTTTTTTTCAGAATAAAACTAGATTTTGAAGGGAGGGGTTGTCATAAATCTCTCTTAACTTGTGTGAATGTTTTTTTATGATTTTATTATGCACATTTGTGGTAGTAAGAAATTGATATTTTTTCAAAATAAATGCTTTTATCGGTTCTGGTACTTAAAGTAAATAAACTTTTTCTTTCACACTACATCATTTGGACAAATTTTCAAAATTTGTTTGTGGTTAGTAGTTAATTATAACGCTATAGTTTTAATTGAATAGGCAGATTGCATTTTTTAAATATAAAAAAAAATTATAACTATTTTACTGTATTTTTTGGAGTGAGTGAATATTAACGTCGCACTGTTCAGCTACACGAGGGCTTTTGGCAATGGACCACGTAATTTTGAACCATGGTCAAGTGACGTGGATGACACCTGAGCTGGAACTCCCTTCTCCTAACTACCACAACCACACCAACTTAGAAGGAATATCCTACCAATACTTAGCAGGAATATTCTTTGAAATCCACTCTTCCAAGATATATGGCAGCATGGGTTCTATGATGAGTATTTTAGCGGGGATGGTGAATAGTCTTGTAGCAGATATTGTGTTTTCAGCCAGCGCATTGCAAAGATTATTATTTTTGTCCCGAATAAATAGTTTATGTCAAAATTTAAGTGTCTTATGTTTTTGTATGTTAATGAAAACCTTAGAAAATGATTTGACTATTTATTTTAAGTGAACGGTGTATATAATTAATTTTACAGTGGAATATCTTTAATTAATTTATTAGCTTTAACGGATTAAATTTCCCAAAGTGGAGTATTTTGTTTATGTATATCCCTTAATTTTCAATGTAGTGATCCAAAAAAAATTATTGTATGAAAACACTGCAGTAAATCATTATGCGGTAGATAAAGCCTTAACGTGCATCGCTCCCCTACACGGCGGGTCTTACAAAGCTCTAATAAAGCTCGAGCTATATATATATGAAAGTAGCTAGACATTTGCCAACTTGACTCTATCGTTAACATTTCGCTATGTTTTTTTGAAAAGCCATTATAATTTAAGACACGGCGTTGCTTGCGAATATTACAATTTTAACATAAAATAAATACAACATAAAGTAATATTAATGTATTACACTTTCAGATATATATATAAATTATTTACACTATTTTAAGCGTTCATTACACAAAACTTTTAACAATGTGTTACTTTTGCTGAGCAGAGATCAGCTTAAGGAGGTATTTTCAAAAATCGACCTTCAAGAGTGTTACGGGGAGTTATAAATAAAAAAAACCTTTTATCTGCTCTATTAGATCTACATACTTAAAATTTAACTAAGGAGTTGTTTTTTGTTCAGCTGAGATACGCAAAAAGCTTTTTTTTTTTTTTTTAATTTGCAATTCACGTAAAATTAACTCATTAAAAACTTCTTTATCCTTCAATCTGTGTTGTTTAATTTTTCAGTTCACCCGTGCGAAGAAAGGGGATACCAGCTAGTTTTATATATTTCACGGTACATTTTCTTAAAATCAGCTATGAATGCAGTCTTATATCGACAAAATCGTAGGAGGGGAAAAAGATCTTGCTCAACACTTCCACTTATCTGGCAACCATTTAAAGACACTTCATTTTCGAAAGGTGAAGGTTCATTAAAAAAAAACATCAAGCCTTGTAATTTTGTTATCAGTTTTATAAGCACTTGATAAGTTATCACATATTCTAAATTAAGCATGGCATATCAACTTTCATGACTTCTATCATGCTGACGTTGGAAAATCATATTTAGAATGAAAATCGACTCACCATTCAAAACAACACAAACCCACTGTCCTGTGTCCGAGAATAATATTGTCTACACCACATCAGGTGAGCTTACTGTGATCTAGTGTGAGTTGGATGCCGACCATCAGTCCCATAACGTAACGCTCTGCCTCATTAAGTAGATAAACAGAATTTGAAACAGAAATTTATAAATAGAGTAGTGGTCATTCTCCTATTGAACCTTGTAGTTAAAAGCCAAGTAGTGATCATTCTGATGTGTGGTGACACTTTGGAGCTCTCTGTAACTGGTCTTCTTGATATTGTTCTGATCTCTAGGAATTGATTCTACAATCTGGAAACCACATTTTGGGACACATTGACCATTTCGCTACCTTCGCTTGGTATTGGCCTGCTTTCAATCTCCCAAATGCTCTCTATCTTAATTCATTATCCAGACGTTGTCTTTGAACTATTGTTTGCAAAAGTTTCACAAATAATGGTAAGCTTACAGAAACACGAGTGAAACTAAATCCGTACACAATAGTGTTTGAATTACCTGTCTTATCAGCTTTCTTAATTTGCATAAAATAAGAAAGAGAGATCGAATTTGATTGCATAATCTTTAAAAACGGTTCAGTAGTGTTACAAAAATGAGTTTGTTGCCTTTAACTTTTGCACACCAGCGTAGATACGCAAAATGTCAACCAAGTGTGGTTGCACAATTGACATAGGCGAATGAAAGAATACGTATCCTCCCAAGAGCTCTGATGCATTTATTCTGCCTGCTCCTGCAATGTGTGTTTCTTTTAACGAGGTGGCCGCGGTAGCCGAGTGGTATAGGTATCGGACCGTGGCTTGCCTTGTCACGAGTTCGAGTCCAGTACCACTAAAGACCCGCCGTGTAGGGCAGCAGTGCACGTTAAATCTGTCGAGAGCTGAAACGTCCTCCCGTTGGTGTGGTGTGGTAGTTAGGAGAGGGGGTGCCAGCTCAGGTGTCGTCCACGTCACTTGACCATGGTTCAAAATTACGTGGTCCGTTGCCAAAAGCCCTAGGGGAGCTGAACAGTGCGACGTTAATATTCAATCAATTATTCAATTCTTTTAACGAGATTCTCTTCACTCTTTTCTCTCTCCACAGGCAATTCGTTCATCAATGTTTTCAGGTGTCCCCGCATGAAATCTAGTAGATTTAGATATAGTAAATTCATTGCTGTCTTCTTTTCAGTGTGGAATGGGACCCTAGGTTCCGTGGTAAATATTGTTCGTCTTGATAACCTCTCTTATTTTGACAAAACACTTTTTAAACACCTTGTATAAATTAATTAATTAAGGAATTTCATGAAGTTCTTTAAATTTTAAAGCATGTTTTAACTCTATAATATCCCCAATATTAAAATTGAGCTTTATTAAAAGCATAGGAATTAATTAAAGGAAATTAGAAATCATCTACTTTCGATTTTCGTAAATGTTTATGACGGGTCTTACGCGATTTTCAACAACTAATCTTCTTGGGGAATCTTTGGGCTAGCATTCGCGTTTATTTCACAGCCCTCCCTCTCAAGAAGACACCCTGAGATGCAAATTATTAGTTAGTGTATATAAAGTTAGAGTTTAATAATCGTAGGTCAGAAGGAGAAGAGCATGGTAAGAATTAGAATTACGCATCTTGACTAAAGGACGGATTTTGGCTACTAAGACTAAATTAGTGAATCCGGAATTAATAGGATAGGATTGATTAAAGTTAAACTAATCGGATTTCGTGCTCTTACTTCCGTAAGGTAGTTGCTTTCTTTATATCACTCCTAGGTTCCCTTTTATAGATTACTTGTTCTGGAATATTATAATTGATAATAATAAATTAGGTTTATCATGGAGAGTCTTGGTCATTCATCGTTACCTCTCACACTTTAGGTAGATAAGATGATGAGGAAGCGACTTCTGGAGTAATATCCTTATATGTTTTAATTATGGAAAGCTTATAAATTTTTATAATGACTTTTTCAGTTTAAAATTTATAATTCTGAGAGATGATTATGAATTAAATGTGTGTAGTACTTTTGTACTAAGTTCTCACTTGTATTTTCTTTAAATAAACTCTGGATTGCTTTACTTCGACGTTTGATTTCAGAACCTCACCTTGTGAAAGAACTATTACATATGAAAATGAATCTAGCTATTTAAGTAGAAATGTAGTGAACAAGAAAAAGAAGGGCTAGAATAGAGATAGGGAATCGGAGGGTATTAAGAAGTACCGAGGTCAGTACAATTTTACAGGATATTCAGGATACGACTACATGAATCGAACCCTGTTATTAAAAGTCCTTTACTTAGGGTTCACCCAATATAAGTATGCTAAGAAGCAGGACTGTTGAAGTCACTGTTAAGGCCGGATCACTCATGTCAAAGGCTGCGTTAGGACAACATTGATATGGTGATAGGAACCTTGATAGGTCACAGTAAGTGTGAAAGAGTCCAAACGAATCTGGAAGTCAATTGGAGAGAAAGTCCGTTGGAGTATGTTGGGAGGTCTTGGAGTGTTAAAGCGTGTAGAAGCATCATAGAGTATTGAAGTGTGTACGTTTCTCTCTAGTGTCTGTGAAGCTCTTGGTTTCCCCTTTTCGTGTCTCTTTAAAGATCGAATACGTCATGCCCATCCAAACCTCACGTGATGCAGAATCAATTCTGTTTGGACGTAGCCGGTATTACTATTGGTCCTTGTCACCCATCATGCGGAGGGCTTTGAAGCCGGACATTGGCGTGGGAACTGCGCCGGTCACCTCTCTGTCGACTGGATAATAAAATGTCAAAGGTTGACTTGCCTTAGAACATAAGCGTCGGATTGTCCAGTCTGGGATATTTACCTACGCGAAACTGCGTGATCGTCGAGGCGTCATTAGTTTCCTAACAGGAAATGGATCCTTTGGTGGAGACCTCTATTAGTTAGAGTCAAGTTTAGTTAAACTACTCCCCATTATTTATTTTGGTATTACAATTTAATTTGATATCGTTTATTAAAATATTTGAATAAACTGGTTATAGCTTAATATTCATTATTATGGGGTAAATATATGTCTTTTCCTGCCTTCGAAGTATATTCGTCAAAAGTTTCCGTGAGTAAAGATTTGGGAAGACAAACAATACAAATTTGTTACAGTACAGGTGAAAGTTAATTACTGTCAAATTATTAGCGAATTATAACTATAAAACCATTTCCGTGGTTACAAAAGGTCTTTAATAACGTCATGTCTTGGACTGATTAGATAAAAAACTTATTAAAAACTGAAATTTGGTTAAAAATTTTAAAATGTTTGCTTTTTCACAGTTTAGATTAAACGACTTATTGAACAATTTAGCTGCCTTGACATGCTCATCCCAACGTCACACTATAAAACTACACTAGGGCTATAAGCAACGGACCTTGTAATTTTGAACCTAAGTCAAGTGAAGAGGATTGGCATTGAGCCTTGACAGATTCGACTTGCATCAACAGAACTACACGGCGGATCTTCAGAAGCAGAAAGACTCAGACCCGTGACATTCCGGCCTCGAATTCGTGACCATAACCACTATGCTACCAATGTTACAACACAAAGCGAGAGATATATGTTAAGATTTACTACAGAAATTAAATTTCCCGCGTACGCGAGAATGCATAAAAATAGATTCATTAAGTGTGTGTGTGTGTGTGTGCATATGATCCAATTACTTACACAGAATATTAGGTTCCATGAAATATATTTTTATATGTGTGGTTATATATATATTTTTCTATAGCTAATGATCATTTATAACCAGTTAGATATCACCTATTTTGCCGGAGGGGGGAACGTGCCCCCAGTGATGCCACTAATTACATCATATTTAAAATAATGTGTAAGGAGTTCATCGAAAAAAAAACTTTCAGAACCTTTGAATTAGATTGTGGAAAAAATATTGCTTGATTTTCAAAATGTTTCATAAACAAAATTTGCGCTTTATTTATTTCATGGATCCCATATAATAATTATGAAGATCGACTCTAAAATTTGCGTATATATAATTGAATATAATAGCTATTTGAATTTTAAGGTATAATTGCACTGTAGGAAGAGGATATAATGTAACATTAATGATGTTCCAGTATAAAAATAATAAATGCCATCAAAACGAGCACATATGTATGAGTTAAAATTAATTAATAATTGGCAAAATGTATGCATATGTATCAATTACAGCTAATTATGCTCACATTTTCATGATTAATCTTAAGAAAATGAATGTAGTAATTAGTATTGCAAACTGATTTTAATTACGGTCCTCTAATTAGGGGCCTGAATGAAATTCAATTCCCCCTGCTTTTCTATAAGCATAATTCTCTCTTAAATTTTCCTCCCTAATGCGAAGTTACAGAGGGGAAATAAAAAAGTTAAAATAGACGTGGCGCCATCTATTGATAAATATCCAAAAGTTTATTAATTTTATTACTCGAACTAAATAAAAAGAATTCAGTATACAGAACCTAGAAAATAATTTTTTTTAAATTTTCTTAAAAAACTTAATAACTGATACAATATTCTAAGAAACTTGAAAAATTATTAACAATTCAAAATATCATTATTTGTGTAAAAGCTAATGGCATTTATGTTTTAAATAACTAATTACTTACTGCATTGCAATAAATTGAAGATCTTCAATGCGGATAATTTCCTCGAATAAACATAAGTGAAGTAAACACTGATGTTCAATATTCAGCAATTATATTTTCATAAAGCCAAAAAAAAAGAGTTTTTTTTACCTCAAAAGATGACTAGAAAAAGATCTTAAATTCAAAAAAATTGATCCAGAAGTGAAAATTCTCATGCAAAATGACAAATAAATTATTTAATAAAAATTAATCTTCTTTATCTTGGAGTCATAATGGGAACTTATGCATCAGATAGAAATATTTGTTTCTGATGTGTCGGTCAAAGAATGACCAGTGGTTAAAATCACGGCTATTTTTATAATTCATGATAATCACAAATTTTGTACTATCAATGTTTCATCAATAAAATGATATTATAGTTAAAAATATGCTTCACGGAACTTTTACGGACTAAAAGACTTCATCATTAAGACTTCTCCTTTCATGTTCACCGAACATAAATTGTAATATTTAAAGCATAGCAATGCATAAATTATACCATGAAACAAAAAGTGAACATGATCAATGATAATAATAACAGTTTTAAAAATATAGTACATATATTATATATATAGCATATGCTCACAAAAATAAAACTCATAGGAATCCTAGAGGGGAAAAAAAACATCGAACTCCTAAGATGATTTTATTCTGCATAATCAAACACATATTTAAAATTCGTGATATTATTGCAATAAAAAAATAACAGAGCAAACAGAAATGAGGCAAGTCATTATCAATTAGAAAATGTTTTGTATTCGAACACTCGAACATAAAAATTTTGCATTTTATGAAAAGAATAATGAAGTCTGGAATATCATTGAAAAACTGACGTGAAAAATTCATCGTTAATATCAACCTTCACCGTCTATGAATCTGGAACCACTGTCAGAAAAGAGGAGAGGAAAAACCTAAAATTCGGCGTTACCCATCAAACCTCCTTGTCACACTATGTGGTCGTGGTGGCTAGCGTGTCATACTTTCTAAATTTAATGCCACTGAAAACCCGCCGTGATATGAATGATACACGTTAAATCTATCGAGGCTCAAATTTTTCCCGTAACCATAGTGTGGACGAGGGGTGTGCATGCTGATGTTCGTCGTCATCACTTGACAGAAGCTCCAAACTATGAAGAATGTATCTAATAGCATTCGTGTCAATTTAAACGATAACTAGCCATCACCTATTAGCTTCATTGCGTATTTCATTATGTAATATGAATATGTATACATATACAGTCGGACCTCTATATAACGAAGTCGCTTAATCCCGGAAAAAAGTTAGTTATATGGAAAATTGAAAATTCGTTATATTGAGGTTCATCTTTTAATATACTCCAAAAACCACATAAAACAAATTTTAAATTCATAAACACTACATATTAAAAAAAGTAATTATGCACACCTTTTTTAAAATTAGTATATGTTTATTTTATATATCTTATACCCATCAAAAAAGAAAGAAAGAAAGAAAAATTGCATGGAAAAGAATGTCGAAGAATTCACTGTATTTTCAATATTAAGAAAATAATTTTATACTGAAATAAATTAATTTTAAGGACATTTTATAATTTAAAGTATACAAGTAATATTAAACATGCATTATTTTATAATTAGAATACGGGGACACCGGACAACTCCGCTGAGGGGGAAAGAGGATATCGAAGATGTTTCTATTGAACTGGGAAATGGAGGTTACAGGTTTCACTTCTTGGATGAAACGTCCAGAACTCTATTGCTCTCGGCGAGAGAGGATCTAATAAAACCAGTTCAAGATTTATAACCACCATAAAATGTGTTAAAGAGAGAATAGCGAAAAATTTTTCAAAAATTTTAAAAAAGGGAAAAAAATTGAATCACAAAAAAAAAGTTCATTACATAGAAAATGCACCTAGCTATAGAGGCTATTTTTCGAAGAAAAAAGGGAAATTTCAGGGTTCAGGAAAAAAGTTTGCTATATAAAAAAAATTCGCAATATAGAGTTCGTTATATAGTTCGACTTTTATATTATAGTTTTAAATATAAAAGCTTTTTTAAA
>BMAV01007114.1:0-13127 GCA_019973955.1 Trichonephila inaurata madagascariensis
ACAGCCCTCATATTGCTTTGAAGTTAGATGTTAATAAACAGTTAATCTATCCATCTAATAAACCAATCTATAGAAAAATATATGCTTAAACTTAAATTTTTAGCCATGATTATTATTAGTTTTACAGAATTTTTTTACTCGTGTTTTAAATATAACTTTTTTTAAAAAAATTAAAAGCAAGTTATTGCTTATCCGATGTAATTTTATTTTTTTAAAGGTGCGAGAATTAATTAAAGGAAATAATCTATTTGTTCACACATATAAAATAAGCATTTTCTGTTTAGCTTACTGCAGTTGCTATTAATAAAATATTTTTTGCGTATCTTTAATATGTAAACTATTAGGTAACAAATGTTTTTAGATGGAAACTTAAAAAAAAAAAAAATATATATATGTAAAAAGGGATGATTAACTTCATAGTTTGTATATTATTTTTTTTTTAAGTTTTTCATTTCAAAATCAACTTTTTAAAAGGTAAGATTTCAAATTATTATCAAATGACTTTTTAGAGTTGAAGTAATGTAAAAGTGATTTATAAATTAAAATCAAACATAATGACAATTTTTGCTCCGAAAATTCCATTTGCATGTGTTCCAAAGCGTATTTCCAGTACGAAACTACAATACTCTTATAACTCATTCCGTGAAGAGTTTGGAGAGGAGGAGGTAAAGGGGGGGTGAAACTTGAAAACTGAATCTCAGGATTCCTTCTGAGATGCATTCATTCTTATTATCGCTGTTCTAAAGAACAAGAAACGAAGAGATAATAACTCTTAGCGACACGTGTAACATACAGATAAAAATATTTCCGAGAAGAGATAGAGACAGGAAATCCAGTAGTTTTTGATCGAGCTACCATTTACCCGATAGAAACACACAAACAGAACAGTCTGCATGCTCTCGTAGCAAAACAAAATAACTCCTGAACGAAATTTCTTCTAATATTTCAGAAATGAATTTATCATCTGAAGAATAATATTTCCAAACTTCCTTTTTGAGCCTAAAAGATACTTATTTTTAGGTAACTTTTTTTCACCTTTTTTTTTGAATTTTTTGGGTGGGGGTTTTTTCACATGAAAATAATTTACAATTCTCAAAAAGAGAATTTAATAAAGGTATCCTCCCACGCGACAGAAATTTTTTAAAAAAGGGGAAGATAGGGAAAATTTTTTTTGTGGTTTTAGAATCATTTTACTACATTTTAAAAAAAAAAGGCTAAAAATTAAGAAGAAAAAAAAAAAATTACTACTAAAATAAAAAAAAAATTGGTAAAAATTGGAAAAAATTACATAAACGGGCCCTTTTTGTCAAATAGAAAAATGAAAAAATTTCCCCTCAATTTTTAAATTTTTTTGATGTATTATTTTGCTATTCCTTTTAAAATGACCTTCAGAATAAGAAATATTTTAAATTTAAAAAACTTATATATATATAAACTTTTTATCTTAGTCAGTATATAAAATTTTTTAAAAAAAAACACATAATTATAGTCACAAAAAAGGATCTGAAAATTTTGGAAAATAGAACGGTGTTTTTGATAAATCTGAAGGTTAAACACTTTTTACTATTAAAACCAGAACATACAAAAAAATTTCAGCCAATTTTTTTTTAAAATTTTTTGAGCAATCCCCTGCCCCCGTTTGAGCATTTCGAAAAAAACACATTTCAGAAAAACCCTTTTTTAAAGTTGGGCATCTTATGTAAAAATTTATCTGCTTTTTCTAAAACATTTGTAGTTTTTTTTCTAGTGAATGGGAAAAAAAAACTTGGTATTTTTATAAAGCTAATAAGATGGCATAAAATAAATCATAAAAAAATTTGTCAATTTTTTTAAAAAAAACATTGGGTTTTTGGGTGATTGGATAATTAATAAAAAAAATTTTTGCTCCTGTAGATGAAGAAAACCCTTTTTTTTTCTTCGGTTTAAAAAAAAACACTGTATACAATAATTTATTAACCATTATTAAGAACCCCCGGGGTTTTAATTTTTATGGTTAATTTCCCTAAAAAATTTGTAAAAATTTTATTTTAAAAAACGGGGTATTGCAATTTAGGCCACAATTTTAAAATTTTGAGTTCAATATTATCTTCATTAATGCTGAGAAGAAAATTAAAAGGGAAAATTTTGGACCACCAAAAAAATTGATATTTTTATACACTCATCAGAATAATCTGCCTAAAAAAAACGGAAAAGTTGCTTTTTTTTTTTTATTCCATTTTTAAAATTTTTTTAATCTTTTTAAAATTTACTTTTGTTTTCTTTTTATTTATTAAAAATATTGGCAGAGAGATGTAATTAAATGTTACAAGAAGGAAATAATGGCGCTCTATTCAGCATTGAAAAAAGGAAAATTTTTGTAAAAAAACGGGAAAATTTTTGAATATAATCTCTAAATAAAAAAACATTTGACTAACTTGTGTATTATAATATAAATTGCAAGCTCTTTTTAGGCCATTGATAAAAATATATTTAAAAAAAAAAGCTGCAAAAAAATTTATAAATTCTTAAAAATTTCATACAAATAACTTTGTGAAATCTTTCACTTTTAATTTCTTTTGATAAAATAAAATATTTATATGCATTTTTAAAAAATTTTTTTCTATGTATTGAGTAAAAAATTTTTGATTAAAAGCAACTCTATTTAAAATTTTTTTTTAAGGAAGTAAATTTAATAAAGTTCGTCTTCCAAAATTTTTTTTGGGAAATTTCTTCAATTTTTAATATCTCCCTTTTTTTTTCACTTTTTTTAAAATTGATAAAAAAAAAAAAAACAACAGTTTTAAGGGAAATTTAAATGAAAATTAATTTTTTTAAACCCGGAAAAAATGAACTAAAGACCCGTCACCTCTTTTTTACAATAGAATAACCATTTAAAAGTTCAAGAGCATAGTATTTGGTTTTTCTTTTGATATTTGGAAATTTTTAATGACCTAATTAAATTTTATTTTTGTGTGTCCTATAAAAATAACAATATTTTCTAACAATACAAATTAACTATTTATATAATTACTTAACTAAGGGGAAACATAAAAGATTAATAAACCCAAAAGGGCAATGATTTTTAAACGATAACGTCATCTTACTTATTCGGTTTTTAGATGTACAAGCGCTAATAATCTGATGTCTTTACAAAATACTGATAAAAAAAAATTTCACCTTTGGTTCAAAATGAACAGTGGTTCAGTAAAAAAAAATAATAATTACCCCAGTAAAAATGGCTTGGGCCATTACATGCAATTTTTTTTAGGTACCTTTTTAAAATTTTTTTTTAAATTATTTATTTATTTTTTTTTGATGGCATCGGGCAGCGCTTGATGGTACAATCTTAGTAAAAAAAATTTTAGATTTTAATGCATCACTAGGAAAACCGAGAAGATCAATTATTGCTTCTAAATTCTTTGCTGATTAAAATAATTATCATTTTAGAGATACATTTCGTATCTCTAATATGATAAGTATATATTTATCTCATAAAACCATATTTATCTCTAAGAATAAACAGGGTTTTTTAAAGCAAAATTACTTTAAATGTTGTCTTAGTATCGTTGTATTAAAATGATTGTTTTTCGCTTAACGTAACTGAACTTTTGAATCTTTAATAGTTATATGAGTTATTAATATTCTTTTCGAGTTGCATAAAGTGTTTTTCAGAGTTCATTTGGGTGAAATTATTGATATGATACTTATATAATTTGTTTGAACACTACGGTAACACTGCATTATAAAATTTATAAATATTTTGGAAAATTGAAAACATTACGCACGAAGCTTAGATTTGAAATTCAGAAGACATCTTATTCTTTCACTTAATAAATAATATTGCCGTTTAAACAAATGTATTTTGGAAACGTAGAAGCCCAGTGGCTGAGTGGTTAGCCATCGCGCTTTCACATCACAGGTCTGAGGTTCAAACCCTGGGCTGGGAAAAGGTTGACTAAACCTTTCAGTGGGTCGATAAAGGAGTTCAAGCTTGATTGGGAACTTAACATTTGGGTTTCACGTCAGACTGACCACCTGACCGGAACATCTGCTCATGCACCTCAGGGCCCAAGGTCACGCATACCGAGTTGGGCACAGTGGGCCCTTTTGACTCTCATGGGCTGTTGCGCCACTGAGTTAAGTTGTATGAAACGTAATCAACACTATTTAAACAATTGAGTAAAAAACACAACACTAACATACGCATGTTCCCTGTGTCACTATACTTTTGTAACGAGCAGTAGCGCACACAGGAATTTTTCAAGGGGGGGGTCCCCAGGGTCGAAAGTCCACCATTCTAGTATCATGCTTCTTTTGATTTTGTCGATTTTCGGGAACAAAAACAGTACAAAATTAATTATTAAGTAAATAATGAGCATTAATTAATAAAATTAATAACAAAATACTTAATTAAATTTTACGTACTATATACATAGAATTATAATCAATGGGGGAAATCAAGGGCTTTGGGGGGCTGAGGACCCCCTTCCCCTTGTGTGCACCACTGGTAACGAGTTATAGATGACTAGCCTTTTCTAGAATACTTAAAATTTTATTCCATTATTACTCTATCACATTTTCAATCTACGCTTACTTTGTCAAAGAAAATTTTTTTTCCACAAGTAAACATTACCTGCTTGTAAGCTAGCCCATCCAAGCAGCAAAAGGGATTCTGTTCGGAGAAATAAATATCTAATTTAAAACGAAAAAAATGTTCTTCAAATCTGAGTCATTTTTCCCCAGCTAAGTGGTCAGTTACATTAAAGTCCGATTGACAGAGGCTCTTAAGGCAATTTCCAAGAAAAAACAAAATTTGAATTCCATAACGGGTTTTGTTTGGACTTTTAGTTTTTCTTTTTGGATTTTTAAATTCTTAAATCTGTATTTTTTAAAAGATTTTATCCGATCTTGGAACCCTGTTTAAAAAAATTGGATAATTTTCATAATTTTGTGTCACTTATATTAGACTACATGTATACAACTTTTTAAAGGATTTTTTGGGAAAAAAAAAATTATTTAAATACAATATTTCGGAAAAAATTAAAAGAAAAAACCTTTTTTTTTCTTTTCCCTTTTTTTGTGAAAAAATGCTTCTATTATAAAAATTTTTTGCCTGTATATGCCCTTACGTACAAGTCTCAACTAATTTTTTTTGAAAAATTCACATTAATTTCGGTTAAAAATTAAATAAATCGGCGGTTTTTTTCTTAAAATTTCCCCCTGTTTCGTAAAACATGAAAAAACCGACTTCTAAGTTATATATTTCAAAAATTTGTTGAGCCTCTGTACAGAGGTCTGATATATCGGCGAAATTTTTTCTAATGAAGCATTTTTTACAAAAAGGAAATATTTTGAAAATGGGTCTTTCTATGTTCATTTTTTTATAAAATATTGCATTTAAAAAATTTTTTTTTTGTAATACTATTGTTAAAAAAAAATTTTATATACATTTTCTACTCTAAGTGGACTAAATATCATAAATATTATCCATTTGTGCTTTTAAAAATCATGGTTCAAATTAGTCAAACCTTAAGGATTTTAAAGCGTAAATTTTTTAACGTTGATCAAGTAGTCTTTTTAATTTTTGAAGACAAGAATACGTATAATTGGCAAAATTTTATGTGTAATAGCACTTAAATATTCACTTTGCTAAAAATTAAAAATCTGTTAATAGCGTGAAATTCATAGCTAAAAAAGGAAATCAAAACTTTTAGCAAATTCTTTTTGTACACTTGGATTTAGATGATCTTACATTATCTTTTACGCGTCTTGATGAACTTCCAAAACAAAGATAAAAATGTATTTTGTCGTTGCTTCTCACATTACAGAAAAGTTACCAAAAAATAAATTTAAAGTATTCCTCAAAAATGCATTTATTACAGACATGGCATAGACAGAATATGACTTCAAGATGCCCGAATACCTATCACAATATATTGTATTTTATTTATTTATTTATTTTTATATTCTATTTAAAAGAGATAAAGTTATCTTGGAAAATTTACCCCTTAGATATTAAGATGTAGTACTTCTTTTCAACAAATCACTGATATTATATATTCATTTTATACAATTAATACCATCATTTAGTGAAAGAAACAAAATGTTTTTAAATTTAATTAATGAGTTAATTTTCTCTTCCTCCCCGAAAGATTAAATAAATTTATTTATATATTATTACTGTAAAAGCAATAAATAAGTACATCATAGGCAGCTCATGAATAATATTAAATTTAAATCCGTTTAAGTCCATTAAGTTTTAATCCGCTTAAACTCTTGAGTGTCTTTAATTTAATAAATTAAATTAAGAAAATCTGAAAAAAAAGTTGATTGGTAGTTAAACAGAAGTAACTACAATATATTACAAAATGTCTACTATGGTTATTATGATAACTATGCGCATCATGGGCCAGTTATTTATATATATAGACACGCACATTTATATATAATTGTTATAAAGCAAAATAATGATGTTTTATTAATAGTTGTAAACATCTTTCGAATCAGAAAGAGATAAAATTCGGAATCTTAGAAACCAGAGCATTAGACCGATAAATAGAGATGGATTAAAATATAAAACTATTATGTTTTCTAAAGCTGTCCCTGACTTAGAGAAGAGATATATGGTTAAATGCGTGCTTCATAAGTTCTTAAGGTATCCGACAACTTTTTAAAAAAAAGGAATATGGAAATTTTCTTGTGGTTTTTTAGATTTATTTGGCATTTTTAAAAAAAAAGGCTAAAATTAAGAAAAGAAGAATAAATTGTTACTACTAAAATGGGAAAAAATGGGTAAAAATTGACAAAAAATACATGATAAAATATAATATACGATTTGTACAGAGCGGGCGGCCCGCTCTGTACAAATTAAAAAAATTTTAAATTTAAATTTTCAATTTTGATGTATTACTTTTCTATTCCTTTTGAAATGACCTTCGGATAAGGAATATTTTAATTTTTTCAAAAAATCAGCACTTTATCTTAGTGATTATATGAAATTCTTAAAAACAGTGATTATATCACAATAGAACTGTAAATTTTGTAATAAAAAGTAATTGATAAATTTGGGGTTAAACACTTTCTGTTATAAAAAAAAACCCCAAAAAAAATTTTTAAAAATTTTTTTTAAAACTTTTTTAGCAATCCTTTTTCCCGTTTGAGTTTTTCGGAAAAAAAGAAAAAGAAAAAAAAACATTTCGAGAAAAACGCTTTTTAAAGTTTGACATCTTATGTAAAGTTACAGCATCTGCTTTTTCTAAAACACTTGTAGTTTTTGTTCTAGTGAATGGAAAATAAAAAACTTGTTATTTTTATAAAGCTAATAAGACGGCCTATAAAATAAAATCATAAAAATTTTTTGGTCATTTTCTTAAAAAAATCATGATTAGGGTTGTCGGATGCCTTAATCTTCCACTTTCAGCTGGAAATTCATACAAAACTGAACAAGAAAAAAAAAATGAATGAACAAAAACCAAAATATTAAATATAAGAGTTTAGTCTAAAATTTACGCGCGCTTTTAAACTACATGCTAATAAGGAAATAAGACTAATTTGGAAGTATATTATATAAGTGGAAATAGTAAGAAAATAGTAATCCATATACAGTCGGACCCCTATTTAACAAATTTTTTCTTTACACGATTAAAATGAAGTCAGAAACCCCTTTCTAAGGAATAATAAATCCCAAAATAATGAATTATTTCAACAGCTGAATTTTTTTTACTAGTTTCTGTTAAAAAAGCTCGGATTTTTTTTCGAATGATATCCTTTCTGTCAGGAACAGAAAAAGGATTTTTCTTGTAAGTAACTAATTTCGACGACCAAGGGTAATAGACTTAGCGAGTCTTAAGTCTATTACCCTTATTAAGCGTTATTAGACTTAACAGGTACAGATGAGTGTAACCTATCGTGCTAGTTTTGAATAGGACAGAAAAATCCTATCTTATCTCATCCCACTCTACAACGAAGGGGAAATTTTAAGATTTTAACGATTGTGCTACATTTGATGACGGACTGCCTATCCGCGTGCAACCCAAGTTCAGGAAACTGTTGATTTGTCAGAGTCAATGAATAGCGATTCTGATGCAGAAATTGATAATGAAAGTTTTATCAAAACTGTTACATTTTCTAATACCTCACATTGTTTAGAAACTGTGAAAAAATGTCTTATGCAGCAGGATGTAAGCGAAGCAGTATTTTCTTCTGTGCATAGCATCGAAAAAATAACTCTTTCGAAAAAGAGTCAGGAATCAAAAAAGATTTTCAAACATCCATCAGTCAATATTTTAAAACTTCCAATTAACTGGAGCGCAGTAATTCATTAATAGTATTTTTAGCTATTGAATAATAAGTGTAAAATTTCTAACTGAATATTTTTTGTGTAAAGGTAAAAACGAAAAAAAATTATATTTTGTTTGCACCTCGAATTAACGAGCAAAATGTTCGGTCCCGATTTATTCGTTAAATCGGGATCCGACTGTATATACACACACATATATAAAAGGAAAATGGCTGCGAAGCTTCTACTTCCTTATCTGTAACGTAGTGTACTCTAATACGAGAATTACATGAAAAATATGAAGTGGTCGTTTTATAGTGGATTCCTTCTCAGGGCATTCCTGGAAATGAAAAGGTAATGAGCTGGCCAAAATGGGATGCCATATTACTCAAATTACAAATTTCCGGGTTGATTAAAAATTTTCTATAAAAATCAATATAACCTTCAAGGCCAAGCAACTGTCACAATTAAAAGAAAGAACAAGAGAGAAACTTTGGGAAAGTGACACCTATAATCTCCCAGACTATCCCAGAAGCAGCGTTGTAGCTGCCTTTCGTCTATCTATAGTGAATGATTATCTAGCTATAATGCATGACTGTTTAGCTATAATGCATGACTATCTAGCTATAATGCATCAACTATACCCCTTCTGCTTTCCAAATAGTTAATAGTACTGCCTGCTTCCATTATTGCAATGATGTAGAGAACGCTGGGTATCTACTCGTCTACTCAGCGCTCTCCCAGAACAGTACTTTTCCAAGATATTAGGAGGCTAGAGACCTTTTAAATAGACTGCAGACTTGATTCCATTTTAACCTCTTTGTATGTAACTTTTATCCTTTTCATTTTTCTTTCTGTGAAATTCTTCTTTGTGCTTCAGTATTTTCTGTGTAAATTATTGTACTGTGTGATCTATTGCATTATTATTGTATTTTTACGGTTTTTAGTTTTCTGTAGGACATAAAGATACTTGTTTCTACAGCAAAAGCAAAAATACAAAAATTAAACAGAGTATAAAAAATAAATATGAGTAAAGAAGTAGAAAATACAAAGTAACACAAATAAAAATGGAACCTAGCATAAAAAAAAGGGTAATTTTGGACTTAGGACCGAATAAATGGGGTTAAACTATTTTGATGGCACCAACTTTCCAGGGAAACCAGACGGGAAAAAGAGTACATTGAGCAAAAACTTCAAAATAAATGAAAGAGAAGTTAACCAATTTAAAATGTTTGCTTGTAATGAAAGAATTTTTAAAAATTGTGCTTACAGCGGAATTCAAAGAAATTAAAGAAATTCTGGCATGATTGTAAAGCCATTGCTATCTAAGATAAATAAATACATACAGACAAACAGATAGACAGATGTACATTCATAGATACAGACAGACAGACAGACGTACATACACAGATACAGACAGACAGGCAGACAAACTGAACATTGTCTGTAGCAGTGGTTGTATAAGCCTTTTTTGGAGTTGATCGAAGAAAGAGAAATTGCTTAGAAACCCTAATATAATTCATTATAAATCGCCAAATACAATTAATAAAACACAGTGACTCTGTAAAAAAATTTTTATTTTTTAAATCTAAATACAAAAGCAAATGAGCATATTTTTATAATTTTTACACATGTTTATTAGGCTGAATTCTATTTTTTATACATGCAAATGCTTTTGAATAAATTTCCATACCAATTCTACCAATTGTATTTTGCATATACAAAAGTTTTCAAAGTTCTTTTGAAATTTGCACATATTCAAACATTTTTTTTTAAAAAAAAGAATTCTGAAATAAACTTTTTTAAAACATTAAAATTAAAAATTTCCATATTATTATTTTGAAAAATCTGCAGTTGACCAAAAATAACCTCTAAGCAGGCCGTAGTTTTCCTATCACAGGGTTTACGGTGTAACATAAGGAAAAACTTTGAATAACACATTTCCGAATTATGAGGAAATTTAAAAAAACTGACTACTATAAAAATCAGTAGATCAGTCACTTTTTCTTTTTATTCAATAGTTAGTATTAAAATGTTTCTTGAAGAATATTTTAATTTCAAGTACTAATACTCTCTCTCCCCCTCTCTTTTATTTAATAGAAATAAAAGTACCACTAACAGAAATCAGTATAAATATGAGACATGTCTAACAAAAAATTTTGTTAAAAAGTTAATAATATACAACCTCTGACAATAAAGTTCCGTGTTTAGTCCTGAACAGTAGCACACAGAAATTTTTCAAGGGGGTCCGGGGTTGAAAGTTCACCATTCTTGTATCATGCTATTTTTGATTTTGTCGATTTTCAGGAACAAACCACAGTAAAAAACTAATTATTGAATAAATAATTAGCATTAATTAATAAAATTAATCATTAATAAAAAATATTTAATTAAATTTTACGTATTATGTACATAGAATTATAACCAATCGGAAAAAAATCAAGGGCTTTGGGGTCCGGACCTCTAGGACACCCCCCTTGTGTGCGCCACTGGTCCTGAAACATTAATGTAGATGAAAGATTAACGAGAAAGTTACCTTACTGTCTTTCAAAATAGTCACCTCCCATAGCTATGCACTGCTGAGATCTGCTATACATGTCCTGGAAACTTTGCAAGAAGTCTTCTTTTGGGATGGAGTTCAAAAGCCTTGTTACGTTTCGTTGGATGTTAGGAATATTGTCACTATCGAAAACACGTTTTTATCCCCCTTAAATTCTGGGTAACTATTTGTCGCATGGATTCACGGTTAATCTGCAGTTCATCAACAAGGATGAGCACGGTTAGTTGACGATCTTTAGTGATTAATTTCCTCACTGTCGTCACTGATGGAGGTCACCAGTCTTCTACTATGGGGAATGTAAGAAGCACTTTCCCTGCTTTTCGAAAACGAGCGAACCACTCGTACACACACATCATGGACAGTGCTTCATAAACACGTACCAGCATCACATAAGTTTCTTTTGGTGTCTTGCCAAGCTTAAAACAAAACTTTAAATTGATCTTTTATTCGTTCATTACCCTGTTCTCAGTTACGAACCAACGTACTAAACAACACTTTGTAAAACAAGTCTTCCCGGAACACAAAAAAAGTCTCAACGAACAACGGGGGGGGAAGATACAACACCTCCCCTTGTGAGGTTTTTTTTTCCCCGGTGTTGCCAGATCGGCCGTTCATTCCCCCGAATTTTATTGTCAGAGGTTGTATTTAATTTTTTACTAACTTTTTAAAAAAATATGCTTTAATTTATATTTTTTGATAACCTTTAGCAGTATATAAATTTTTAAAAAATTTGTATATCCGCTCTTTTGCATTTTTTTTATCATCTATTGTCAACAAAAATATTGAAATCAGAATTTTTTAAAAACGAATAAGAGATTTATCCACAAAACAAATATATATGTTTGCTGATTGCATCTGAAGTCATGCAGGTATTATAGAGATTTTTACCTTTTTTGAAATGATAACAATAACAGTTTTATTACTTTGATTTTCAATTTTTTGAATTAACGTTTTCAAACTTTTAAAAGTTACAAGGGGAACGAAACCAGAGAAATTATTTTGAAGAATATCTAAACATTTATAACAAAAAAAAATTCTCATCTTTTTCAAAATTTCAGTTATCTGTATCTATGGAAATTTAAATTAATTTTACCTATTTAAGTATGAAATTGATGTAATTTTAACCAAGTATCGAATTTAAAGGTTTTGAAACATTTTTTTTATCAGGGTTTTTCTATAGCTGAAAAATTATATTTCATGATATTTAATGAAACTAAAATAAAAGTAATGAAAAAAAGATTTTACACACACACACACACTTAAACATTTTTTTTTGTTGTTAAAATTGAGCAAAGTTTCCTGAGTTGTAACTTGACTATACAATAGGAAGTTTAAGTAAACCCCTTAAAGTTTAAATAATTTTTCGGAAAAGTCAATATATAGGGAAAATATTTATGGTATACGAGGTAATTTTGTTATTCTTAGTTTCCAAAAAAGGGGGGAAAATTTTTTTTTTGACTAGTTATTTATTGACGTAGCTTTTAAACGGAGCGGAATGCCCAAAAGGGGCAGAACAACCCTAAAAGATACAAACCACCCCGGAAGCAACACCCCACTTTGCCTTTATCAAACAAAAAAAACTTTTTTTTCATTTGTTAAGGGGCGCACAAAGACATATTTACATGACTTTTTAAAAGGCAAGTTTTAAAAATACAGTTTTAGATTATACACACGTTTTAATTTAAAAAAAAAAAAAATAAAGCTAATAAATACAGGGTATGAGAACAAAATATGTTAAATCTTTAAAAAAAACATGCATTTCAAATATTTCCAAAAAAAAAAAAAAGCATAATTACCACGAGAACAAAATAATAATAATATAATAAAACAAAAAAAAGACAAAACAAACAAAATAAAAAAACATGTTGTCTCAGAATACTCAGATCAATTATTTATTTTAATAAAACCCTACTTTCTGCTAATACTCCTTTTTCCTTTTTTTTTTTTAAACGAGTCATATTTTCCCAAAAAAAAAGGGTTTCATTTTGGGATTTTTTTCCCTCCCCGGCAAACTTTTTTTTCAAAAAGTAAAAACAACTCAATTTCTTCTAATGGATTTGATGATGGATTGCAGTACCCCTTTTTAGATTGAGGGAACACCGTAGCACCCAAGGAATTTTTCGGGGGTCCAGGGGCGGATGTCCACCATTCTCATATTATGCTCTAATATGCCCGCCCAACATATTCTTTTTGATTTTGTTGATTTTGTGGAAAATAATAAAATTTTTACTGAATAAATAATTAGCCTTAATTAATAAAATTAATTATTAATAACAAAAACTTTTTTAATTTACGTATATAAGCATAGGA
>BMAV01007115.1:0-14744 GCA_019973955.1 Trichonephila inaurata madagascariensis
AGACTTTTTTGCAATTTCACAAGCATGGTTTTTTTGGTTTAAAAAACCGGAATGTGCATTTAAATTACCACTTTGAGAAAAAGACTTGTTGCATATTTCACACACATAAGGCTTTTCTTTGGTATGAATAAGCAGGTGCCTTTTTAACATACAAAACTTAGAGAAAGCTTTACTGCATATTTCACACACAAAATTCTTTTCCTTTGAATGATAAGGCATGTGTTTTTTTAATTGACTAATATGAGAAAAACCCTTGTTGCATATCATGCATACATGAGGTTTCTCCTTTGTATGAATATGTAAATGATAGTTTAATTTCCCACTTTCAGAGAAAGACTTGTTACATATTTCACAAACATAAGGCTTTTCCTTAGTATGAATACGTAAATGTACTTTTAAATCGCTATTTCGAGAGAAGGCCTTGTTACATATCTCACAAACAAAAGTCTTTTCCTTGATATGATTAAGCACATGTCTTTTTAATTGACCACTCTGAGAAAAACCCTTGTTGCATATAACACAAATGTAAGACTTTTCTTTTGCATGAATATGTAAATGTTCTTTTAAATTACCACTTTGAGAGAAAGACATGTTGCATATTTCACAAACATGAGGCTTTCCTTTGGCATGATTAAGTATGTGTCTTCTTAAAGGACCATTATCAGAGAAAGCTTTACTGCATATTTCACAAACATAAGGCTTCTCCTTGGTATGAACAAGCACATGTCTTTTTAATTGACTAATCTGAGAAAAACCCTTTTTGCACATTTCACAAACATAAGGCTTTTCCTTGGTATGAATACGTAAATGTACCTTTAAACTACCTCTTTGAGAAAAACCCTTTTTGCATATTTCACAAATATGAGGCTTTTCTTTGGTATGAATACGTAAATGTAAAATTAAAGCACCAGTTTGAGAAAACCTTCTTGCATATTTCACAAACATAATTCTTTTTATTATCATGAACCTGTACATGATGAATTGAGTTATCAGATTGAGAGGAAGCCATTTTAGCTAATTTTTAAAGTGGAAGTTTTCTTCACAGACAGGGATGACAAGAAATCTCCATTTAAAAACTATAATGAAGAAAATGCACTCTTGTTTAGAATATGAGTTTATATTAACATCCTTCTGCAAAAGAAAAAAAAAATGAATTCTTCGATATAGTGTTGAACATTTAAGTAGAATTTTACTCTACAAAATAATTTAAGGGAAAAAAAAATTCAGATAACATCACAGCTTTTAAGAATCAGTTAAGAAATTTTATTTTTATTATTTGGCTTTTTTTTTTAGATAGCTCTTTTATTAAATCATTTAGATTCTAAAACATACATTAAATATTAGTTACAAAAAGTACATTCAAATAATACTTTACAATTATGATCAGGTTAACTAATGGAATAATGGATTAAACTAACATTAACTAAAGGAATAATGGTAGAATGTGGGTACCTTCATGGAAGAAAATTCAAAAAGAATATGCATCGCATTATGGTACACAAAACGATAAGCAAACATAAAAGTGATTAAAAAAAGCACTGCAAGAAGTTATTTGACCTCTTTTACTCCCTGGTTTGAATTATTGTTGTGATTAAGAGTAAGAAGAGAGCTATCGGTGAAGACCAACATAATCTTAAAAAATATTATTTGGGTACAACGTTTCAGAGAAAAATTAACTAAATAAAAAAAAATACCATTCATATTTTATAAAAGAATAAACTTATTAATAGCTTTATTCAAGTAATGAAAAGGCAATGATAGCCCAAAAAGTCTTTGCTGCAATTTCGAAAAAGGCATTGTTCCTTATGCAACTAAAAGCCCACCATACAGAAGAGTCAAAATGCAGAGTAATTCTATTGAAGTTAAAAGATCCCCAATTCCATGAGTTGAATGAGAGTTCAAGTGTTGACCTTGCTACTTGACTGTGGTTCAAAATTGCAAGATCCTTAGGAAAGAGCCCTCGTCTTGCTTCATCATATCAGTCTTATTTGGAATACACAGGTAATTTCAGTTAGAAAAACTGAAATTTTCATTAACGCTTTTTCAATTTCCGCTAAATACCATTAAGAAAACCTGCTTCATTCTTGATAATCATTGCAGTAAATGATGATGGGTCTCTTAATTATAATTATCCTCAAATGATATACACATAATTCCTTCTATGATCAACAGTTTTGTTTTATTCCATAAGCAACATCATGCATTACTTTAATCAGAACTAAATGTACAAATATTTTTCTAAGAAGTTTAAAAGCAATTGTCCCCAGCATTTAAAATTTTTACTCTAACAAATTGTTTCACTTTTTTCACAGAAGCCAGATTCTAAATTTTGATTTAACATGTATGAAATTGGAGAAAAAAGATAAAATAGTTAGTACTGATAATTTTTTTCTTTTCAGTAACATTATTCAAATATAAAATAAAGATTTGTAGAGATGTACAGGAATTCATTGGTATTTCCACAATGCAGATCATCTGTGTTGGAGCTTATCTACTGAAACATGAAAGAAGGACATAATTTCAAGATTCAATGCTTGAAATATTAATGCTATACTGGAAGATAAATGCATAGAGTGTCTGACAACAAATTTCATTACTTTAAAACATGCTTAAAGAAGAAAATAACATTTGAGCAGCTTGAATCAATAACATTTGAGCAGCAAATGCATACAGCATGAATCAAAAGAATTCTTATGGTTCATCTATATAATTGACCATAAATAAACTTTTACATAATAATGCAAAACTCTTTTCATACTAAAAATAATCAACTAATTTGCATAAATTTTATATTGTCTTTATTTGTTTAATTTCTGTGTTATTACACAATATACTACTAAATTTGCATCAAATTTGACTACTCATGGATTACAGTATTGCTACAGTTGCTGGAGATTGCAGAGGTCTCCCCCCTTTCCAATTACTTTTGGAATTGCATCCATCATAAATATAATTTATTTTCTAATCTCCTGGAAATTGGTCATTTTTTTTAAATATTTTACCCAGATAACCCTGCATATTAGTTTCTGGCACATTTTTAAAAATTACTATTGGAAAAACTTTCAGACACTGAAATGGTCGTTCTTTGCACAATATTACATGCTGGATTTTTTAAATTGTATTATTTTTCTCTGGTGTATGAAGGTTAGGAAAAAAATCCTCTCTTTCATTAATACAATCTATAGTATAATTCTAATATTCCACAGTTGCTGCACATTTGAAAACTTTCAAGAGGACGAAGTTTAATTTTAGTAGCTAAAGCATTTATTGAATTATTTAAAATTGCCATTTAATCACCAAATTTTCCATTTGAAAGGAACCAAAATTAGAAACCTATTTAGTGCTGTTTATAGAGGACAAATGTTTCCATTTTAAGAAAATTTAAGTCCCATGTGTTTCTGTTTCGAGGATAAATGTTTCTAACTTAACAAAATTTAATTCTCATGTACTGCTTTATATTAATAATATTACAATATCATTCAAATATGTTTCAAAAGATTACAATTTTATTTAGTTTCAAAACAGTTTTATTTATCATATAACTTTAAGTCACTTTTAAAACTCAAATGATTGAACCTGAATATTTCTCATGAGTTCATGAAGAATAAAAAAAAAAAAAATAAAAAGGATTTATTTAACTGATTTACTTACCTTTAGTTTTTTTGTTTTTTTTTCCAAACAATTATAAACTTTTTTCTAAGTCATGCAGATTGAAAAACAAAAGAAAGAAATCTTGAGAAGATCAACATTGTATTCCCAGTTAATTTATTTCAACCCAATCATTTGTTATACAATTAAACATACATAAAGATAAATTTAAGAAATCAAACACAAAGCAGCTTTTGAGGCCCCAATAACTTAAACTGGAAATGGTTTCAAAATTACTGAATGTATAAAATGTTATGAAAACTTTAAAAGTAGGATATTGCCCAAATTGGCTTTAAATAATTAAATAAAAATATAAATTTTTGATCCTTCTTATCTCAGTTTAAAAATAATTTACAGGTAAAATATTTCATATTTTATTTCTATAAATTAAATTTTTTAATGTTAGAATCCATATGAAGTAAAAACTTCAGAAGAATTTTTAAAAAACATTAATATTTAGCTATCTTGATTTTTTTGTTACTGAACCTGAAATTAAAAAAAATTATTGGTTACTTATTTCTATGAACTGCGATTAAAACATAATCAAAATATCTAATTTTTTTTTTTTTTACAATGGGAAATGGCTATTTTTCTTCTAAAATGTAACATTATTCTCATTCAAACCCTAAATCTTTATTACCAAACTAGACATTTACTTCCCTGAACAGTGGTGTAAACAAACTACTTTCATGTGAGGGATTATAATTTTTTAAAAAACATTGTCCAAAAACACTGAGATGTAACCTTTATGCTAAAAATCTGCTGGCCTATAAGTGGGATTTTAATCCCTAAACCTCTTCCTTCTTTACACTGTCCTCAACAAAAAGGATATGTGCAACAAATTAAAAAAAAAAAATGAGTTATTAGGATACTTGAAACAGCTTATACATAAATTCAGAACATTTTTAAGGAAAAAAAGATAATATTGTTTTAAAAAAGTGAAAATTTACATAAAAAGAGTGCATAAACAGGACCTACTTTGCATCAGTTAATAAACAAATGTTCAAAACTAATGTGTCTTTTCTACCGAAAACAAAAAATTTCTTATGACTTAAAAAATGAGAGATGTTTACATTTTTACGAAAAACAAAACATTTTATCTTAATCAATCATTATATGAAATTTATTTTTAAAAAATACTTGTTTTACAAACAAACACATAAGAGACTAAAATTTTGTAATAATGTCATTGATTGTTAATTTGAAGTCAAAATTTAACAATCAGTTATTAATTTAGATCAAAACATTTCTGTTGTTATAGAATATATACACAATAAATTTAATTAATTATTTTGGTACTTACGCATTATCGCAGCCTATTGGCGCGCGACATTAAATGAAACGAGACACCTGGTTGCCAATTCAGCACATAGGAAGTCTGGGTTGCCAACTTGGCGAGTTATGTGGTAAACCTGAAGGGGGTCCAGAACACATAAATATCACCGTGACTTTTTGAAAACTACAGTTTCTCCAGTTCGTTCAAACCCGAAATTCTCAAAAACCCGTAGTTCTCTCCCCGGGAGCAAAAACGAAAAAAGGATAAATTATCTACTAATGAAAAACCCAAATATATACCACAAAATCGGGAAAAAGGTAATTTTCCAAAAAATAACTATCCACTTATGTTACATAATTTTTTTTCTCCTTCTAGAAGAACTTTCAGTCGGAATTTTTTTTATTATATTTGTATATATTTCATTTATATGTTTTATTTCTTGTGTATAAAACTGATATTTCTCATATTCAAAATTGTTAATGTATTTCTTCCAGTACGGATTCTCAAAAAAAAAAATAATGTTTAGAAAATTTTTAACTGTCGTTCCCTTGGATTGTCACCCTCAGTCACTGGGGATACTCTGTGATAAGCTCAACCATGGGTCCCAAACAGAATATGACAACCCCTTAGAATAATTTTGAGAATCTGGCCTGGCAGACGAACACAAAATGTAAAGACAGAGCAACGAGTTATTAACAGAGTTGGCGCGATTGTTGCAATAATGCGCTAGTAACATTATTTTCGTAACTTTCTTAGCAATCCTTTTCCCCATTTGAAAAGTTTACGAGAAAATATATTTTGCGTTGAAAACATTTAAACTACACAAAATTTTTTTATTAAAATATTTAAACAGGAAAATTAAAATTCTCCACACTTATAAGTAACAGCTTCATTTTTCGGTTGATTTGTCGAATCGGGCGTTTCTAACGCCAAGTGTTTTCTCGCTAAATCGATAAACGCGCCAAATCTGGTAACCCTTCTGAATTTGTTTTCCAGTGAAGGAAAAGTGGGTTTTTGGGGCGAAATTAAAAGCGCATGCGGTAGATTTTTTTAAATTTTTTAACATTTTTAAACGATATCGGGCAAGTTGCGCTTACGTAATTCGTTTACAGTTTAATTTTAACCAATGATATTTTTTCTTGCGCTGGGGCAGAAAGTTTTTATTATTTTAAAAAATTTAAAAAGCTGAATTCACCCAAGGGTGTACAAACGTCGGTTTAAACCTCTACCAATCGGGGCTTCATTTCACCCGAGATTAAGTCTCTGATTGGCAAAACCGGGGACTTCCCTTACTGGTGGGGGAAAAACCGTTTTAATTTCTGCACATGCGCAGTTTTTTATAAGGGCCCGTTAATGAGGAAACGCTAATTTCTTTTGCTCGGTTGGGTCAGTTGTCTTCTTTCGGCTTCGTTTTTTGGGGAAATTTTTTTTACAGGTAATATTTTTATTTCTTTTTCCCACATAAATTTTTTCAAAAGATTTCCATGATGTGGATGTTGTTAGGATTAATTTGAAAGAATGCATGCAAAAAATGAGATATTTTGAAAGGTTTTTGCCCTGTTGCCTGTGTTTGGAAAAGAGAGTTAGAATGGTGCATGAAAAAAGGGTTTTAAATACCATAGATTTTTGTCCGAAATGTGGAAAAAAAGTATGGAATTTAAAAAAAGAACGGGAAAGAAATGAATGATTGTTTTAAAAATTCGGGGAATTAGTCGAGTGTGAAAAGAGGATCCCAAAGTGTGTTTAGGAGTGTAAAAATTTCTTGGTTTGAATTGAGTAATATGGAAGGGGAACTTTTTTGTTAGTGATGCAAAAAAAAAAAATTTTTGGGAAGGGGTTTTGAAATTGCGTCGCACAGGGTTAATTTGTAGGGAACTACCCGTCATCATAAATTCGGAAAACGGCTTTTTTTAAAGGTAAGTGAAATTTTTTCCCATTTTAAATCCCCAATTTTGCAGCGATTTTCAGTTTCAAAATTTTTTAAAATATTACTTTTTTGATGTTCCCTTCAGCCATCTTGAATTTCGCGCTTCGGCGTTGCGTGTTGTGGTGGGGGTTGCCCGAAACACAACACTCAAAACGCGACAAATTGGCAATTTTTCAAATTTTGGGGGAAAAAGCGGCCGTTTCAAATTTCTCACTTTTTCTAAAAATAAATATCTCTTAACCCCTCTGCTTTTTTTTTAAATAAGGTTTTTTGCAGTAAATTGAAAAAATATGTCGGTTCAAGTGTTGGGGGGTTTTTAATTTGACGATTTTTTTCCCGGTTTGGGAAATTTTTTTCTAAATGTTATGGTAGATATCGAATTCATTCTGAAATAAATAAGGGATAAAAGTCCCTTGGCGACGGTTTTAGTCGCCAAAAAAGGCTGCGCCAAGGGGCCCCCCCCTTTTACATTCAACCAAAATTAACAATATTTTTTTTATAAATGTTTACAAATTCTTGCACTAAAAATGCTATAGGAATTAAGGCCATCCCCCGTACCGTTTCGCAAATTTTTTTGTAATTTTTCTCAGTTGCCATAGCAACCGCTTTTCCAAAATTTTTTTTTGCGAGCTCAAAAAAATTGTTCCAAATAAAATTGCGAAATTCCAGCCAATGGGGGTTTTTCCCCTACGTCATAAACAAAATGGCGGCTCCGGTTTTGTTCTAACATATTAGATATGCCGTTAAAATTTAAATGGGCATAATATTTTAACGGTGCATAATATTTTTAAATAAATGGGGCTCTTTTTGGGGTTTCCCCCCATCAACAATTGGGGGGAAGAAAAAAAAAATTTTGGGTGTTTTTTCCGGGAGAAAAAAACGTAGTAATTTTTTAATGTGGAATGGTGCGGCTGACGTCAGGCTTGTTTTTTTTACGGCAACCCTTCCCCCCCAGAATCGGAAAAAATTGGGCGAAAAAATTGCTGAAAAATATACGGGGATACGGCCTTTAGAAAAAGGTAAGGGGGGTTCTTATAATAAGACTTGTTCCTAAATACCAGGGGAAAAAATTGAATTGTATAAAAAATTTCCCACTATAAAATGTTATGAAAAAAGGTATCGTTCCCCCCCCACCACCACTTTTGCAAGTGGAATATACAAATCAAAAGTAGGAGCTTCTCCTTAATCATCAACAAAGCATTGAAATAGAAATTCCATGCATTATGAGGATATCAATATGAAAAAAATTTTTTTAAAAAAACTTTCAAATATATTAATTCAAGGGAAAAAAAAAAGTGCTAAATTCCCTTAAAAGGGGTTTTTTAAAAAGTTTTCCCCGTTTTTTTTACTTATTATTGCAACCAATATGAAATGAAGCACCTGGCTCCCAAATTTTGGGAGCATGGGACACATAAATCGGGGCGCCAACTTCTTGAGTTATTAATAGGTTGGCGACTTTTTTTTAAAAACCCCCCCTTAAATTCCCAAAGTTTTCCCCCATTTTTTAAATAAAAAAAATTCAAAATATAAATAAAAAAAGCAAGAAAAAAATTTTAAAAATTTTTAAATTTTGTACATATAATGAAAGAGTTAACTGTACTTACGTATTACAGTCAACAAATTCGTCAAATGAAAAGATATCAGCAAATGCTGCGATACCTACCTAATACTGAAAAACTGTGTTTACCCCTACAAACAAAATAATTTTTAGAACTTAGGTACTATTGCAAAATTTTCCCCCCCTTTAAAATAACTTGTCAAATTGGCGGCCCCCTTTTGCCGTCCAATTGAATTTCCAAAAAATGTGCTTCGTTTTCCCCTACAATGTCGCCAATATGGTTTGGGTAAAAACGCAAAATTCCAAATCTTTTCAACCCACCTACCAATTGCAATTTTTGGTCGTCGGGATAATACAAAAATACCAAATTAACGCCCCCTTTAAAATAAAGCATAAAAGTTGTTTTAAAAATTTAAAAAAAAAAAAATATTTCCCTGGGAAAAATATAATTTGAACCAATATTAATAATAATTTGCGTCTTCTTTTTAATTCTGGGCTAAAATTTTTTAATATGGATATTTCTAAAAAAAGTGGGAAAACTAAAATATTTATTTCTTAAAAAAAAATAAAATGTTGTGCTTTTTTTAAATTGGGATATAAATCGTTTATTTTCGTTTTAAAAAAAGTTTTTTTCTTTCTTTTTTGTTCGGGTTTTAAACTCGTTTAAGGGAACTTTTTCAGAATTAATATTCTAAATTAATTTTACATTTTATTATGAATTTTTTTTTCATTTTAAAGAAAAAAAAGAAAATTTTTACTATTTTAATATAAACATATAATATTCGTTAATTTTTTAAAATTTTTTCTTTGTTTTTTTTATAAATATTATTACATATTTTTTAAGTTTTTTTATAATTAATTTTTAATTTAAAATTTTTAAACTTATTTATAATTATTATCTTATTTTATTCATCGCTATTTCTATTGTTTATTTTTTAGCTATTCTTATGTTGTTTATTTATGTTTATTAACCCTTGGGGTTCCTTATGCATTATTTTTTTTTTTTTTAAATTTTGACAATTATTCCCTTTTTAAAAATTACTATTTAATTTTATTAAAAAGATTATTATTTTTTAGTAAAAAGTTATAAAATCTTTTTTATATGAATTTATATATAATTTCGATAAAAAAATATTTTTTAGATCATTATATGCTTCTTATAGTACTATTATTAGAAACATGTTACTTTTCATTTTCATAATATTATTTTTTCCCTTATTTTTTGATTGATTTTTGGTTATTATCAATCTCTTCCTTTTATCCTTTATTTGAAATACATTTCAATGTATTTCAAAAAAAAATTCTTTTTATTGTGTATCTTTAAAATTTCCCAAAGGCCCCCATATTTTTTTCATTCCAGCAAAAGAAGCGCTTGGCATGATAAGGATCACGCCAAGCAGACGGCATTCCCCCCGTTATCAAATTAGTTCCGTCTTTTCATAAAAAAAAGTTTTTTTATAGATGTAGAATCAAATTTATTTGCTATGATAATTTTTTTTTATATTAAACTCTCATTTTGATAGCGTAAAAATTCCGTAAAATCTGGATTAGGGGGAGCATAACCCAGATTTTAAAAAACTCTACAAATAAAACAAATTTTGGTGCTAATTTAATATAAAGTTATGCCCCGTTGATGTTCGCCAAGATGGTTTTTCCCCTACACCCTCCTTAACTGAACCCCAGCGCGCCAATTTCCCGCCTTTCTACAATTGAAATTTTTTAACCCCGTACCGGACATTCTGTAAACAGGGCCCGGGGACGCGCAATGTCTTGTCCGCTTTAAATCCCCGCACCTTCAAGGTGTAATTTTCTTTTAACTTTTTAGATTGATTGAATATTAACGTCGCACTTTTCAGCTACACGGGGCTTTGGCGACACCACGTTTTTGAACCCCCGGTAAGGAAGGACGCCCTGAGCTGGCCCCCCTCCAACCCACACCCCCCCCAGGGGAGGAGTTTCAGCCCCCGACAGATTTAACGTGCATCCTGCCCAAAAGGGGGGTCTTTAGTGGACGGGCTCGAACTCGTGACAAGGCAAGCCCGGTCCGATACCTTTCCACTCGGGTTCGCCTTCTTTTAACTGATTATCTTTTAAGTGTAAACTTTCTGTAAATATTTTTTACTGTAATATAAATATATTTTATCTCCATCTCTGGCTTTATTGAAATTTAACCAACGGCACCATTTGGAACACCGCCGAGATTCGAACCGGATCTCCGTTTACCGACGGAAATGATACTATTCAAAACAAAAAAGTTACGCTTCCGTGAACTCTATACAAACACATTTTTTTTTTTTATTACCAACGGGGTTTATTAAAAATATTTGGGGAGAAGTCGTTTTTGAGATGACACAACAAAAGGGGGTGAATCAACATTTATTTTTGAAAAATGTTTGAAACTGCTAGGCCTCAAAAAAAAACGCTAGATGTCAAATAAAAAAGGGTTACAAGATTCTAAAATCGCGATGACTAAAGGGGGGTGTCGAAATAGATTTATATCTTACATAATCCCAAGGTCAAACTCCAGTTAAAGCTAAATTTTTGGAAAAAATAACAGCTCCGTTACCGACGGAAAAAAAAAAATGAACACATTTTTCTCATTTGAAAAATGCCGTTTTGGGGTCGAAATTTTTATCCCAAACAATATCGATATGATTCTCGGATCTGTCTACTTTTTTTTATTTTTTCTTCCCGGGCAAAATTTCTTGCTCCCAAAGTTCTTTAATTTAAAATTCCCTCTTTTTCTTGGTTTCAGACAAATTAACTGAATCATTAAATTCAAATTCAATTTAAATATTCTATTAATGTAAAAATATTGACAATCAAATACAAGGCAGTCTGGGCTAAAGGGCCCGTTCCCAAAGGATGGGAATCCCAAATTTTGATGAAGCTTCAGATGACATAAAACGGAGGAAAATCCTCTATCTTCAATCTGTTTATTCACGCATCAAATGATAATTAGATTTATTCGAAACTACTCTTCACTACTAAAAATTTGCATTTACTTAGCCAAAAATTTTTTAAAACTGAAAAAAGTTTGATCATCTGAAGGATATGATGGGTTTCACCCCATAATAATAAAATTCCACTTATTTTTTTTAAATAAACCCCGCTGAAGAAACCATCATTCGTTGGGTTCAAGGCACCCCACTAGGAAAAAATAAAAAGCATTAAGAAACAGATTTCCCCCCCCAAAAAGCCCATTACTTTCCCCTTCATCCATTCATAGATACTTTTGGATTCGGGTGGGAGGAATATTACAAAATCCCCAGCTTCGATTCAATTCAAGCATCCTATCATCTTCCTTCTCAGCACACTATTGTGAACTCCTTATCGAAATAACCACACTTTTAAGGGGGCCGATTTTTGTTAGCTCACGTAGACAATCACTGGATTGAAAAGAGAAAAAAAACAAATGGGTTTGAAAATGCTTGAAAAAAAAAAAATTCAAAAATCCAACAACACCGCAACTGATGGGAATTTCCCAAAAAACCGTGTCCGCTGGAGAGACCCTTTTTTCAGTTGCGGTACTGGTTCCTGGTCCTGTACTGATTAAATGCCCAAAAGGGCCGGGGCTAAATCTAAAAAAGGGGTTTCATTGCTTTATTTTTTAAAGCTTTAAACAAAGCGTTCATTTGAACAGTCGGAGACTTCACTGGGTTTCCCTTTATAGCACCTTGTCGTTTTAGTGCTCGCCGTGGTGCTCCCCGCCACATTTTTAGTGACAATGGAACCAAATTTGTTGGGGCTCGCGAAAACTTAGAAAAACGAAAGTTATGGCTTTTTTTCCAACTAATGAAGCCATCTCCTACTACTTATCCCAAAACTTTTTTTATTGTATTCTAATTCTCGAAATGACTGATCTACAAAAAATTCCCCAAGATATAGGGATTTTTCCCCAAGTATATGTTTTTTTTAGGAAATTTTATGAAAAATAAAAAATTTATATATATTAAAAGTTTTTTTGGCAAAAAATTCCCTTCTTTCAAAATTGAAGTTTATCAGATGTAAGCCAAACAAATATTTCATTTAAATTTAAACAAACCAAAAAACAATGAATAACATTAAAAACCTAGGTATCCGAACAATAACACTGAAACGGATTTTCTAAAACAGCAAAAAGGCTATTTTATTTAAATATTAGAAAAAAAAAAGTTTTGATTTTTAAATTTTTTTTTCCTTTTTTTTAACTCAGGGGGTAAAAAGCCCATTGGGGCCAAAACCCTACTGTGCTCAATTTTCGGTATACTTGACCTTGGGCCCTGAGGTGCATAAGCAGATTTTCCCGGCCCGGGATGGTCCCCCCTGAAAACCCCTCAAGTGTTAAGTTCCCAAAAAAATTTGGGATCCCCCTTTTTATCGACCTTCTTAAAGGGATGAAAGGCCGGGGTCAACCTTGCCCAGCTCGAGGTTTGAACCTCAAACCTGTGTTGTGGAAGCGCAATGCACTAACCCCTCAGCCACTGGGATATTTTGAACATAATTACTAGAAATCTCTATATAAAAAAGTATAGTCAAAGTCCCAAATTTGTTATGAAATAATTTTGTTTACAAAGAATGAAATAATGTATTTTAGCCAATCAGCAGTGAAACATGACACTTTGAAATGTAAAAGCAAATGTGTAATATGTGAAGCAAAAACAACAAAGCACGAAATACGTAATATCATCCAAAAGTTCGCGGACAAGGTGTAGAAGCCTGAATAGTTGACAGCTCCGAAGCACATCCCCTTCTAAGTAGTCCCCTTGGGGGACGATACACTTCTTCCAGTAAATTTCAAGCCATGTTTCAACCTCCCGTGGTTCCTGGGTGCCTTTCCCCCTTTTGGACCAAAACGGCGTCCTAGTAATTGTTTTTCAGTAATGGGAACGTAAAAGTCACAAGGGGCGTCTGGTAAATAGGGGGGATATGGAAAAACATTAGTGCAAATTTTGGAGAGGAACTCTTTTACTAATTGGGATAGATGTGCTGGTGCTTTGTCTCATGCAGAAATCCAGTCTTCACTATGCAAGAAACCGAGGTAGTTTACGACACGAATGGCCCCAAACGACGTTTTTCGAGAAGTTTTATCTTCAGCGTTTTTGTGCAAGTGCCACGACGATCTTTTCAAACACATTCAGACACCAACGCAAATTTTCCGTTTTCCCCCGGGAAGTCGGTCGTCCAACGCTTTTTTCTTTGATGGATTATGGGCCCCCTTTTTTAAAACGCTTCACCATTCGAAAACCTTGGATCTCACCCATGGTAGATTACTCCAATTTTATTAGCATTTCTAAAGTTCCATTGGTGTTTTATAAGCGTTGGAAAATTTAATGTTCAACGCCGTTCAAGAAAAGCCATTTTCTTCATGAGAACAAACCCCACCAGCTTAAAGATAAAAAAAGGCTGCGCTTGGGTTCGGCCCGGACATGAATAAAACAAACCGGCCAGGGGGAAGGGTTGGGAGAATCCATTTAAAGTGGTTAAAAGTTAGGTACTTACTTATATTGTACATTTAATTTTTTCCTTCGTATTTGTATGCTATGATGTTATATATCACTCCACACAAACTCATAAAATACTTTAAGAGAAACTAATAAAGTAAAGATATTTTGGGACAAGAGTATAATATAAATTGTCAATCTTATGAACATGCGACCACGTTTGAAGCAATTCAGTTGTCTATAAGGTCTTCGAAAACGTCACGATGACATCATTCTTTTTTCTCTAAGAAATCACAAAGGCGAAAACGAAAAACGAAAAATTTTCAGCCTCTATTACCGATTTTATATTTTGCGAGTTGCTCAGCAGAAATGCGTCCTCCGACCTAAATTTATGTTCATTGGCCTTGAAAATTTGATCATTTACATCAGGGGTGGACAGACTTTTCCAGGGTACGCGGGCTACTTCTAATTTTTTCAAGGTGTTGCGGTCCACCCAGTAACGTTGGTGTAATGAAGTAAAAGAAAGTCTACAATGCAGTTGAACCTCCATTTTACGAACCTCTATCTTGAGAATTTCTCTATTTAGCTAACTTTTTCCTGCAGCCAAAAACATTTTACGATATTCGTCGTAAAAATAACCCCAAATAGGGAAATTTTAATTTAATTTAAGGTATCCGACTATTGAACCGGTTTTAAAAAGGGGAAATGGATAATAACTATGATATTTAATGTCACTTAGATTAGAAAATGTATATAAAATTGTTTTAAGAAAAGAGTATTGCAATACAAAATTATTTAAGTACAATATTTTGGCAAAAAATGAACATAGAATGACCCATTTTCAAAAAAATTCTCCTTTGGGAAAATTGCTTTTACTATAATAATATTTTGCCTGCAAAAATAGCCCCACAG
>BMAV01007116.1:0-14645 GCA_019973955.1 Trichonephila inaurata madagascariensis
AATATTTCGAATATATTTGTACCTCATTATTACTTTATTAAAATGTATTTGGGATCATTAAAACTTACTATCGTATCATTTAAAGGGATTATAGTATCGTTGGTTCTTATTATTGTAACCTTATTAAACCTTTATTTTTACAAATAGTTTATATAACATAAAGCCTTTAAAAATAATTAAACTTTCTGTATAAACTTGGTAATTTTTAGTTTAAATTAACATCATTATTATTTTAAACATAAATTATTTATGTTTCAAGACGTTTGGGAAAATATTGTGTTATGATTAGGCTGAATAATCCATTGCCGTAACAAATGCTATAATTTATTATGAAAAAACAAATTTTTAATAAAAAAATATTTTCAGTTATATTTAATTAAAGTAGTGTTTCAACGTGTAACATAAGTTGGAAAACAACTTATTAAAAATAGAGCTTTGCAAACATTATTAGTTTTTCTTTTATGCGTTTCCAAACGTTAAATGTGTTTTTCTCCTACTTTTAATTTGAAGATTCAAGTGTTTTCTATTCCTTAAGTCTTTTATCTTGTTCAAGATAGAGCCTTGAATTTTTTTGTAGATACTTTCATATATATGTTCTATAAAAGTTAGTATAAATTTAAGTCTGAGATCTCTAGTTGTTGTTTATAAAAAATGTTAAAGTTAATATTTTAAGAATGTTTGAATTTTTTCCTGGTTTACCTATAAAAATAATTATTAAAAATCAAGAAGGAGAAAACATATTTTCAAATCCATACAAACTTTTGCTCCCAATAATCTAAGAAATATAAATAACTTAGAATGACCGAAAAAGTTTAAAATTGAGCATTCTATAAAAATTTTAAGAACTTAAATTTTTTTTTATATTTTAAAGTAAAGGCTTGTCAAACTGACTTTTTACATTCGAAATCATTGAAACAATATAGTCTGAAAGTAAAACATAAATTACTTATTGTTTTACTGTCTCAAAAACTTTTTTAAAGAAGAGGATACTAGGGGTATATATATACACTGCCCTAACAAAATAAACACCTAAAATAACGAAGCAAAATTTAAAATTTGTGTAATATCATTTTTCATGCATACACACATACATGCACACCTACATACATATTTATAGAAATAAATATATTTTTCTATACTTTCCATTGTATAATTTATTAAAGAACACTCTTCAGTGTTATGATTTAAGAAAAGATTTTTATCTCATATTTACGTAATTGCTAAGTTTTGTACGAATAGGAAATTTAATTATATATTATGTATAAATTTAAAATAATATGGTTAACTGTGTTATCTTTAAATTAAAGAAATCTGATAAATATTCAGAATTGCATATTATTATTTAAAACATCAATTAAAGAAACTCTGAAAATGTTTCTAAATTTCGCACAAAGAAATTTAAAACATTGTAAATCCTTATTCTTGTATATTGGAATTTTTTTTTCATCAAATTTACCATCGAAAAATGAAGAAGATAATTTGTCCCCTAAGCAGTTCTGAATATTTTCCTGGTGGGAAAAAAAGATAAACATATTTAACTTTTTGATAACATATTATAATAAATTCCTATGCACCTTGATTCAATTTTAGGAAGCATTAGGTGACAATACTATTACGAAACAATGTATGATTACAAGCCCTGTCCTTATAATTATCAAAAAGATACACATCTTATGATATAATACAAAAAAAAATTGTTTTTTTTTGCGTAGTTCTCCAAAGTATTTAAACATAAAAGATAATTTCATGATTTTTCAACGTTAAAAAATTACTTTTTATTGGTACAGACAACTTGCTTAGATATTCTTTTATTACGTTTTATTTAATATTTTTTAATTTTGTGATTATTTTTTAATTATTTTATTTTTTAGTCTATGTCCCTTTCTTTTGATAATTAGGAATAAATTTTAATATACTTACGTCATTAATGCTGTTAAAAATACGACGTACCAAATATTTAATTTAATCTCGGAAAATATTATAGGGGACCATTATAAGTAAGCTGTCGATTTCTAGTGTTAAAATGAGCCATTTAATTATGTTCACATTTCACGCAATTTATTCATCCAACTCTAAATGTCCAATATTTTGAATTAATGGAAATGTCGCATGTGTTTTCATATGTTCTTGAGATTAGTGAGAGATTACAGAGTACATGAGGTAGTATACTTAATTTTTAAGCTTATATATATTCGAGATATTAGAAGAAAAAAGTAAAATCTAATATAAGTTATTTTGATACAGGGAAATTTAAAAAGAATTTTAATTCAAAGAAAAATTAATAACAACATGCTAGTAGTTAAAAGTTAATCACCAATAGTTAACAACAAAGTAAGTTTTTATGTTCATACAGGAAAGCACATGAGAAACTTATTATTTTAGAGGCTTTGCCTACAGACTTACAAATGTCAACAAACAATTAAATGTCAACAAAATGAAGTCTGAAATTTAAAATTAATTAAAGGATGAAAACTTTTTTTTCATACCCTTTATAAAATTTATATTTGCCACTTCATTTACTGTATCTTTTTATGGGGCTGCTCTAAAGATTAGATGTCTCAGACTCAAAAAATTACATCTGATTTTAAGAAGTTTCAGTCTTCTACAGTGACCATTATTACTTCCGAATACACCCGTTTCTGTTTAGAAAATACACATTCAAGTATGTCAGAACAGTGCTTTACCATAAATGTAGAGATTTCTCCGAGGCACAGAAAAATGGGAAAATATCTTTCTTACCTTCCAATTATTTTGCCACAGATACGTGTAAGATACAAGGAAAGAATTTCTTTGCGTTGGAAGTTTACATCGAGCACGTATTTCAATGTTTTATTTTGATTTTATGTTTCTTCTCTTAAAAAGACAAACGGTAAACGATCACGCTACAGATGTTTAGATACACTTATCGCGTTTTGAATATATTTGAAAAATAAAACCGTTGCGATGCAAAAGGCTCAGTTTTATACATCATGTTTTGAATAAAGATGAAATTGTTTATGCGATTTACTTTATTCTCTGTTGCATCAAAAATTATCTAACATTTGTCCTGCAGTTTAATTTTATAAGAAAAAACGATCTGATCGTTTGTACCACATTAGAATTGGAAATTAATGATTTATTTTAGTACGTTTCTAAGAAATAATAATATATTATCAGTTAAATCACTTTTTTTGATAATCAATAGTATTTATCAGTTAGGTACTCAAATCATTATTATAAAGTGCTAGTATAAGGGACCAAATGATAAAATTTCCTTGCAACTTCAAAATGTAGAAAAATAGGTAAAATTATTTAAAATGAATGATATTTGAACATTTTTCCAAAAACCCCCTACATTCTTTAAAACTTATGATCTACTTTAAATAATACAATAAAATGGTAAATAAAAAAAAGAAATAAACAAATAATTAAAATTAAATAAAAAATGGCAGAAAAAATTTAAATGAAATTAGATTTAAAAGTTTTTGAAAAGATAAAACAAACAAACTAAATGTGTGATTGAGAATAAAGAGTAAATTGCACAGTTTTAGGCCTCAAACAACTATATTTAATATTACTATAATATATAAATAAAGTATTACCTAACCTAAAAAGGGAACCATATACTTAGACGAATCATTTTCTAATATTTTAATTAAATAATTACAAAACATATGTATATATATATTTGGATCCAGAATCTGGCATTAATTTGTTTACTATAGATAGATCCATTGTAGTCTAGGCACTTTTAAATAACACTTTATCTAAGTTATTTTTTTTATTTGTAATGGATTTAGAACGCTTCTATCTATAATTTTCAATGGGATTTCGGTCATTATTTTAAACAGAGAGGGGAAGATTGGCTAGGCATGAAACTGGTTAAACCTCACTTTTATATAAATCATTAGTAATTATACTGCAAGTTAGTAGTTTATAATACTGCAGCATCCATATTTTGTTCCCAAAATCTTGTTTCCTTTTTTCTTTTACGTTTTTCATTTTGCCCTAGTAGAGATTAATAAAAATGAATACAGGGTGTCCCTTTTTATCGTTTGGGATAAAACTTAGAGGGAAGAGGACATCACAAGGATTCATTTGCATAAAACCTGGTCGCGAACGTCTTCGTTTGGAGCTAGATGGGGTTATTCAAAGGCATTTAACTAAACATACCTTCACCTCAGTCCTTTGAGCTGTTATCATTCATAAAGGGTATGGAAACTTTTACAAAAAATCGAACTGGCAAATATGCATCTGATTAACGGGTTTGGGAGAAGGAAAAAGCAATGCAAAAAATTGCCCCAAAATTCAGAGGTACCGGGCCGCCAGATGTTTGTTGATTTAAATACAATTTGTGTAAATATGGATCATTACGAAATGGCATTTTGAGGGTATGCCAAGTGACTCGAACCCCCCTGGGACTTGATTCAGTCGAAAGGTATTTCCCATATTTTGTTCCCTGCGGGAACAAAATGGTTAGGTACCGTGACCCGTTGTTTGTGGCCTGCAAATCGAATTAAAAATTCGAGTTCTAATTTTTTAAAGAAGATTTTGGGGATGAAAATTACTGTCCTTAAAATGCTTATTGCTTTTTAAAGTCTTCGTATTTTGGGACATTAAACAAAGTAAACGAAGAGCAACTCGCTGTCAACCTTGTTAATTTGATTGTAATAGAACGTCATCCGAATCAATTGGGATACAACCCCTTCGGATACGCGATTTTTAATAACCGAAAAAAATGCGATCCGTGCAGTATATGAAATCTGTACTGTACGAATATTGAAAATCACACGGGAAACGTGCGAAGAAAAAACAAAATAGGATCAAAATGTCGCAATTTTACCTTTATTGTGGAAAATAATCACTTATTTTTGCTGTACTATTGTACACCTTTGTTTTTCACGCCAGGTTTTGGGTTTTGAGCAGCAGTTTCTTTGATTGTTGTGGTACCACTCCATAGCTGTCTCTAACGCAGAAAACGCATCAGCATGAGATGGATCCTTGCTACCTTCGTTGCTGTTGTTGTCCTCGTCTTCATCCGTTTCATCGTCGACAGAGTCGGATTCTTCTTGCACGAAAGTCACAATCTCGTCATCATTTAGCATTTGAAATCCGCAGTCTTCAGTATCGCATGCCATCCATGTGTTTCTACAACTTCTTCATCTCATTCTTGAAATCTTGTTATTTGTTGGACAAAGTCGGCATTCTCTTCCCTGTGGTCGTAATTGAAGTCTTTTTCGCCTTTCAAATCTGCCCACAGCTTATTTCATGCATTTTAATATACAGTACATGTAGTTTACAAAAGAAAATTGGTCCAGTATATTTGACGTTCCGGATACTAAACGTTCGGACAAACGACGTTCTACTGTAACTGAGAATTCGAATTCCAACTACCATTAGCCACGTGTAACTCTAAGAGTTAGGTAATATAAATAAGCCAACTATACTTAATCAATGAAATTTTAAAAAGACATGGTACAATTTATACAAAAATGATTTAAGGTGATTGCCTACATTAAAAATTTCGTTTTTCATCTACATAAGGCATTTTTTTTTAAATTTCAAAATCTTATAATTTGAACATTTTTCTTTCCAAAACAGAATTTTTTTTCCTTCACGCGAAATAGAAATAAAGTTATAGCGATTTTAAAAAACATCACTATGCAAAAGTGTGGTAAGATAAAACTGTAAATGCGTTTTTTTTCAAAATTATGTTTTCGAAAGAAACACTTTACCAGATACATGATATCTCAAGGACCAAACCAGATAACGTTTTGAAATTTTGTGGGAATATGTTTATTATACTATTTTTCATAAAGTGGACTATAAGTTTTGTTGTAGGTTAAATATGTTTTCATATAGGGTAGTTTTTATAAAGAAAAAAACTTTAAAAATATCAAAATTTTCATACTATCATATATAATTGTCTGTAATTTTTTTTGTATTTTAATATTTCTCTTGGATTTTGGTTCATTTTGAAGAGCACCGTACTATGTGTGTTGTGTATAAATAAAATTATGATAATTGTATTAGAAATTTTTTTACAGTTTTACTAAAAATTTGGTAAAATTTCCTTGAAAACAACCAATTTTTCTAAAAGTACAATATTTATTTAAAAATTTTTATGTATTAACATATTTTTTTTTATTTTTCTTCCTAAAATCAGTCAATTTACTACAAAAATTTGTTTTTATAAACAAAAATGGGTCCGAAGTTAGGCAGTCACCTTAATGGTTTTTACTATTTTTTACTTGTAACCAATGTATACGAATTACGTAAAGCAGATTTTGTTTTAAAAATACTAGTCAATTATTTTTTTAAAGAAAAGTTTTAAAAAATTTATGGAGTGATTTTAAAATGCTGTTTTTTCTACAAAAATAGTCTTACACACATGAAATTTGATTTACAAATACGTCAAAACTTGTATAACAAAAGCTGGTATGGGTTTACTGCTAGCAGGATTGATATATATAAAATAATTTTTTTTCTAAATGCTTATTGAAAATTCTTTAAAAAATATGTAAATTATAAATTTAATTATTTCAAATTCAACTATTTTTTTTAAAATTATCATTTTGATTTAAAAGTGCATAGCAACTTTTGTTACATGTACTAGTAGCAATAGGTAAAAAATATTTCAAAGCATTAGGCACAATAGAAAAAAATGCCTAAACACAGCGTTTTTCAAACTGTGGTGCACGCCCCCCTTGGGGGGCATGATAACCCTACTTGGGAGGGGGGGCTCGAACGTATCAAAAAGCCCAAAATAAGGTATTTGAAATAATTATTAATTTACCGAAAGGAAGCAAAACACAATATATTCTGACATGATAAAAAATAAAATACATATTCACACTGATGTAAGATACTTATAAATGTATCAGTGCGACAAAAAGTATATTTAATAATTGATTTATCAGTATTATAAATTAAAAGCAAGTTTAGTAATTATTAGAGATTTTTGGGTTTTTTTATATACAAAATATAAATACTTTATTAGTAATATGTGCAGTTTTATAATTTTTGGTCACATTGTAGCTTTAGCGTCGAGGTAAAATTTTTAAATTTACATTCAATAAAATTGGTGTTATAGGGGGGGCGCGAGGAAAATTATGACTCGAAATTGGGTCGCAAATGTGAAAAGTTTGAGAAGCACTGCATTAACATTTAACATGAAGGTAAATGAGTTATTTCTTATTTCTGTTTAAAAAACCGCTTAAAACATTTATTTGCCATTGGTTGTGGAAAAAAACAACAAAAAATTTACCCACAACTTGAACACTTTTTTAATTAAAAGCCTTCAAATTTTGTGGACCAAAAAAAAATTAAAAAAAACATGGCAATTTAGCCCAAAAAAAAATTTTGTTTGAATTTTGACCTTTATTTTCAGTTGAATCAAATTATGCCCCCCTATTATATAAAATCACATAAATAAAAATAAAAACACTAACTTTTAAAGAAAAAAAAACATTAATTTGTTTAACAGAAAAAAAAAGAACTCCTTTAAATTTTTTTTTTCTGAAAAAAAAAATAAAAAAAACATTAACTTTGTTTTTAGAGATAAGCGACTTAAAATTGTTTTCAAACTAAAATGACCCAAATTAATACCTCAGTTAACGGAAACTGATGATGAATTACATAAAATTTTAAAAAAAAGAAAAGGGATGATTAATCGTAGTTCCTGTGTTGTTTTTAAAAGAAAAAGGGAAAAGGGGGTTTTCCATAGAAGGTTCGTAATTATAATTAATCAAAACTGAGGGAAAAAAGGGATTATTTAAAAAACCAATTCATTATGAAGCAATGTTTTTTCAAAAAGTAAAAAATTTTTTTTGGGAAAATTTTTTCTTTGATATTGTTTTAATTTAAATTTATTATCAAATGTCACTTTCCCAAAAGCTGGGAAAAAATTTTTAACAAAAAATATTTTTGTATATAAATATATATAAAATATTTTTTAGAAATATTGTTAAATTTTTTTATACGTAACTTTAGTAGAATTAGCTAAGTTTTTTTCTAACAGAAGATGAAAATTTTAAATTTTAACAAAAATTCGTGGTGTTTTAAAAAATTTAAAAAGCCCTTATTTTTTAATATTGTACTAGTGTTTCATTTCATATTATTATTTTCTGAGATATAGTGGACCATTTAGTTTAAAAGAATATTATATAAATATTTTGGGATATTAATATTTACGTAACTGGTCATGGTAACTTTTTTAAATCAAATGAATTTTAGCCATACCTCCAAATTTTAAAAAAATTCCGTATATATGACATCTTTTATTAGCATTTTCCACCAGTTTTTATTTGTCTTTTTTTTATAAGAGAAAATTTTTTTAAGAATAATTTTTTTTTGGTTTTCCCGGATATATTTAATCAACAATATTTAATATCTTTAAAAAAAATTGTACATAATTCTTTAAATTTCAAATATAACCATTTCGCGTTTTAAACAACAAATTTCGGTAACATAGAAATTTTCTTTTAAATTTTTGGGGAAAAATCTAAAATTAGCGTAGGATTACTATGATTTTTTTTTTATTTTTTATGTATTATAGGGAAATTTATGCAATTTCAAAAATTTTTTTAGACCAATTTGAAGTCCTTATCAGTATTTGGCTTTTTTCAAAGGTAAAAAAATGGGATTGTTGTTTTTAAAATAAACAAAGAAGAAAATTTTCGCTGAAGAACATTTAAGCAAACAAGTTAATTTTTTTATATATACAGGAAGTTAAGAATGCAAGAAGTTACGAATAATTTTTTCTAAAATTATGCATTACACGAAAATTTTTTGCTCTGTTTTAGAATAAAATTTTCAGAAAATCTTTTAAGTTTAAAGAACTAAATCGGGATGAAAAAGGTGTTTTTACTTCTCCCTGTTCTTTTGAAAAAAAACTTAGGGAGGAAAATAGCATTACTGGCTGTATATTTAAAAAGCCCAATGATCCCCCGACGCAACTGTTGTCATTTTTTTTAAAAAAAAAAATATTTTTTTTTTTAAAAGACACTGTAAGACCCGGGCACCCTTTTCGTTTTTTAGCCCCTTTTTGTGTCGTTTTTATAATCCCGAGTTATTTTGGCATTCTTGTGGTTTTTTAAGAACAGACTGTGATTTGTTTAATTTTTTTTTACATGGGAAATCGGGGGGAAAAATTTAGTTGGGTAGGTTTTTCTGATTCTATCTCTGGGGTAAGCAAACTGTGCTATTGTCTTCAAGCAGTTGATCTCACACCAAAACCCCGATAAAGGAATTTAAACCATTTTTTAAAAGTTTTTTGTCAAGCTTTCTTTTTAAATTTGAGTTTTTCCCCAAATTTGTTCTTAAATGAAATCAGGAAAAGTAAACATATAAAACTTTTGGGTTTTCGTTTTTTTACATTTTAGGTAAACTTTTTTTTTTGATGTAGCAAGAATTTAGAAATTCCCAAATAAAATATTCAATTTTTTTTTTCGAAACTAAACATTTTAAACAGTTTTATTTTTTTTCACAAATTTAAAAAAAAAAATTTAAACATAGGGTTAAATTTTAAAAAAAAAATTTTTAAATTACTAAGGGGCAATTGGATTTTTTGAAACCCCATCCTCAATAAAATAAGGGAATAAAAAGTTTTTTTAATAAGTAAATTTTTTTTAAAAAAAAAGTTCCATTTTATAAATATTAAAGTTAATCCTTATAGTTTTTTTAAATTTATTTTTTTTTATTCCCATGACACAATATTTATATTTTCTGTTTTTTATTTCTATTAATTTTTTTTGTTTGCTTTACATTTTTAAAGCCCGTTGACATATTAGCGATACATTTCTCACAAAAATTTTATTTCCTCTTTTAGTGAAATTTAAGAGATAAATCATATTTTAACACAAAAATGTATTAAAATATAGTTTTCTAAACTATTTCAATTTATATGCTATATCTTAAGTAAAACAAGAAAATCTAGAAAGAAAGGACAATTTTTTTTTTTTGGAAGGCCCGATATTTAGAAATGAAAACCTTAAGCACAGATGCAAAAATAATTTGGGTTTTTAAAAATTTTAACACACAACGTTAATTTTCTCTGTTTTCAGATTAATTAGAAATTTAAAAAAATTTTTAATAAAAACAAAATCAATTTTCAAAATTTTAAAACTTTTAACCCAAAATATTTTAAAAACTTTTTTTAATGAGCTAACTGATTGATATTAAAGTTAAACTTAAAGAGTATACAACTACTTGCGATAGCTTTTTAAAAAAAATGGAGATATGAAGATTTTTTTTATCGTTTTTAATTTTACTTAGTACATTTTAAGATGAAAAAAAGGCTAAAATTAAGAAGAGAAAAATAAATTATTACTACTAAAATGGGAAAATGTGGGTAAAAATTGACAAAAAATTATATAAATGGGGCGCTCTGCACAAATAGTAAATGAACTAAACCTCAAATTTTCAATTTTTATGTACTATTTTGCTGTTCCTTTTTAAAATGACCTTCAGGATAAGAGAGAGAGATATTTTAATTTTTACAAAAAACGAGAGCACTTTATCTTATTTATTACATGAAATTGCTTATAAAAAACAGTGATTATATTTACATAAAGAACTGTAAATTTTGTAATAAAACAGTGATTGATAAATCTGAAAGTTAAAACATTTATACTGTTATACAGAACATACAAAAAAAATTTCAGCAAATTATTTTTAAAACTTTTTAAGCAATCGCTGTCCCCGTTTTAACTTTTTTTTGAAAAAAAAAACATTTCGAGTGAAACGATTTTAAAGTTTGGGATTTTATGTAAAGTTAAGCATCTTCTTTTTTTAAAACACCTTTTGTTTTTGTTCTAGTGAATGAAAAAAAATAAACTTGGTCTTTTTAAAGCTAATAAGATGGCCTATAAAAAAACCCAAAAATTTTTTTTTTGAATTTTTTAAAAAAACAAAGATGATAGGGTATTTGGATACCTTAAAAGCAACGGAAGAACTATTTGCGATGGTCATCGTAATCTTGAGCCAGGTGAAATAGTTAACAATGCATGAGCTGACTCGTACTCTCGTACCTTCCACACCATGTCTTGATAATAGCTTCATTATAAAACAAGTAATATAAAAAAAAATTTAAGTTAATTCCAACTTAGATCAACAAAGAAAATTTTTATTTTTGCTACTTTTTATTAAATAGTTACAATTAATATAAATATGTATATACATAGGACAGAATCACAACACTAAGTGGTAATTAATTTTTATTAATTATCATTAAAGTATCGTATTGTCATCCAAAACAATCGTGTATATAAATTTCAGTTCAACTGAATGCTTTGAAACGTGAGAAAAAAACCTTTTCAAATTTTGACACAAGTCACCAAAAGGGTCACTAAGTCGCCAAAAATGATGCCAACGTGGTTATGTGTATTTGTAATTCTTTAAATAATTAGTTTTAATCAATTAATTATTATTAATTATTATTATATTATTGTATTGTCATCCAAAATAATCCTGTATATAAAATTTTAGCTCAATTGAGCGCAGAGCTTTAAAATGTATTTTATTAACGATTGAAAATTCCACCAAGATAAATAAATAAATACATACAGTGGGTCACAAAAGTGTTCGTACACTTGCAATTTCTTGTAAAATTTAATGTTTTCGACTAATAAAATTAATATATTGTAACTGTAATTTTTTTATGATATCTGCAACTTGTTCTTAACAGAATGACATAGTTAAATTTTTTAAAATAGTATAACTATTTTTTAAAAAAAAATTAATAATCAAAAAGCTAATAAAAAATTACGCCACAAAAGTCTTCGTACACTTAACAAAAATCTAAACTTTGCTTTAAATATTGTATTTCTTCCTAATTTAGTACTTAGTAGGATATCTTTTAGTGTCCACAACAACTTTTAAGCGTCTTGGTATAGATTTAATCAGCTTTTTGTAACTTCTGCATCGATTTTCCACCATTCTTCTATGATTATTGTTTTTACTTCACATTTTGTGTTTATTTCTCATGTTTTCTTTTTTTTACATCAAAATCTCTACAAATATGTTCTAATGGGCTAAATAAAGTGACCGAGGAGGTGTTTTCATAATTTGGGAACAGTTATAGAGACACCAGTGGCGTACATTGAGAGCAGTGCACTTGGCATCATTACTTTGTTAGAAAATGAAACCGTCTCCAATATCCAAATTTCGTGCGCATAATTTAAAATTTCTTTTTAAAATATTTAAATAGAGCTCATGATTCACAATATCAACAAAAAATACCAAATTATCTAATTCTGTGGCCGATTTACACCCCCACGCAAGAACACTTCCACCTCCATGTTTTATTGATCCAACAAGATTCTTAGGATTAAGTTTCAGAAAATTCAAAATTGACAGCAAATTGATTGGGATGGCAGATAATTCAATATTTTTGGTTCCGTTGGGCCTATAATAGCTTGTAAATGAAAAAATAAGGAGTTTAATCCCATGAATTTATGTGGAACAATAGCTCCTCCCACCTCCATGTTTCAGCATCGAAGTGAAGGTGTTCGGGGTGGGGGGTAAATTGACCCAAAAGGAAAATTTTTTTTTATGGGATTTTGAATCCTGAACTCTATTTAAAAAATTTTTTAAAAAAAATTTAAAAATTATCCTTAAAAATTTTTTTGGAACGACTTCATTTTTTAAAAGGGAATGACGCCAACACATTTTCTCAATGACGCCACTTGGGGCCTTTAAAAATATAAAACCATCCCACTTTTTTTGGGCCCTTTTCAATTTGGTATGAAGTATAAAAAAACACAAATAAACACAAAATTAAAAAAAACCCCGAAAAGGGGAAAAATCGATCAAAAAAAAAACTATTAAACTTAAAAAACGTTTAAAAGGGCTAAAAAATATCCCACTAAAAATCTAAGTACTTAAAAAAAAAAATTTTACTAAGTGGATTTTTGTTGGGGAATAAGCTGTGGGTAGAAATGTTTTTAAAAAAAATAGTGTTTTCCTTTTTTAAAAAATTAGTATTTCATTAGAAAAAAATTGGGATATAAAAAAAAATTAAAAATATTAAATTTTAGAAAACCCTAAATTGGAAAAAAAAAAGGGAAGGAAAATTTTCATATATATAGGACAGAATCTAAAACCCTTAAATGGTAATTAATTTTTTAAATTTTTTAAAGTTCATTTGTTTTTTTAATTTCAGTCCCGAAAGCTTTCACGTGAGAAAAAACTTTCAATTTAAAAAAGTTGAAAATGGTGCAAGACCAAAGTTCGTTTTGTAAAAAATTATTTAAGTTTTAAACCATTAATTTTCAATTTTTTAATTAAAATTTTTATATTTCATCCCAAAAAATCTGTATATAAAAATTTCAGCTCTTTTAGGGAAAAGTATTTTATTAACGATTGAAAATTCCACGAAGATAAATAAATATACAAATGTATAAATAAATAAATATATAGATAGTGCGAGCTAATAGTAGGAATTGAAAAATCATATTAATGTTGATAAAATATGATGCTAAAACTAAGTTAGAAAATAGTGTAATTAGGATTCGTTTACATATTCAAAAAAGAGTAAAAAGCCCATATTTCAAGAAAAAATATATTTTGCCTTGTAAAGACCTAATATTTTTAAACAAAAATTAATACAATTTGACAAAAAGTGTTTTAAATTTATGTGTGATTAAACTTTTTTTCTCAAGGTGTAGAATAATAATTACTTTAAAAACACACACACACACACACTTTGCGTTTATTGAAGAAACGCTTTGTGTCATCTGAATCCAAAATTTAAAATTTATTTCGAGAATCTTTGTACATTTCACATCTATGAAAGGGGTTTTCTTTCACGACTATGAAAGGGTCTGTGGTAGCCCAGTGGTCAAGGTATCGGGTCGCAGGCATACCATGAGTTCGAGACCAGTACCACTAAAGACCTACCAAGTAGGGGAGCGATATACGTTACATCTGTCGAGAGCTCAAACTTCCTCCGTTTTTGTAGAGGGGTAGTTAGGAGAGGGGAGAGGTATCAACTCAGGTGTCATCCTCGTCACTTGACCATGGTTCAAATTACAAGGTTCGTCGCCAAAAGCCTTCGTGTAGCTGAACAGTGCGATGTTAATATTCACTCACTCAATCATTCACAACTATGAAAGCAAATACTAATAAAAACATTAGATTGAATTAAATATATCACAAAATTTAATCAAGATCCTTCTAGAATTATAACATGAGCGTATCGAAACTATTTCACTCTAAGAACAAGAAAACTAAACATGCATGAAGAAGGACAAATTTTCCACACAATTACTAAAATTTATGTCTCCTAAGTCATAGAGAATATTAAATTAAAATTTCATAATCACCAAGCAGCTACATTCTTTTATTTTGGGATATGTCTCAAATTTTACAATGATATGTTTTAATGAGTGAAATAAAATGAAAGAAAACAGATCTAACTCCATATTAAGTTACATTTAGAAACGCTATTTATGAGCATAAAATTTAACTACCCTAACCGTAATCATTCACATTAACAATTATTGCATAATACGTAATTTCGCAAAGTAAAATGCTTACAATTTACATTAATTTAATTAACTATATACATTTTCATGATCTTGTGCTTTTTTATGATTACTGTATAATAATTTTGAATCCTTAGGTAGTAATTTCCTTTTTGATATTTTCTGTTTTGTCTACTTTTA
>BMAV01007117.1:2140-12345 GCA_019973955.1 Trichonephila inaurata madagascariensis
AAATAAGTAAAATCTTCTCTGAAATAAGTAAATCCTTCGCAAACACTCTTAAGGTACTTTTATTGCATTCCAAAGCCTTCGGAATAATTTTATGGAAGGCAATTCACAGAAAATATCGTACTTCGGTAATACGTATATATATGTTCGAGGTAATTAACGCTCTGACCGAGCGAGACGTTTATATACGCCTGCGGCACTTTACAGGTTAAAGTCATATTGTAGATTTAGGGTTAAAGTATAGTATAATTGAATTCAATAAATTGTTATTGTATGGGGGAAGGAGGCGTGATAAAAATTAGGATTGAATATTGGCTCGAAAATATTGAAAATTTAAGAAGCACTGGTTTATATAGATAAATCAATTTATATACATGGTTTTCGTAAATAAACTGATAAAAGTAATGAAACAGACATACTTATAATTAAAATGTTTAAGAGAGGTCTATTTATAATCTTAAATTATACTTCTAACATCATAATACATTTGTTTATATTTAAAATAAAACACTGCATAAATTATATTTCCTAAATTAGTAGTCTGGCCAAAATGTTAAATGTGTTATTAATGTGCACATACTATAAAAATAGTAAATAACGGTGTGGTGAAATAACTATTTGAAATAAATTTGATTTCAATAACCATTTTAATCCATTAAAATAATTTAAAATATTTATAGACTTGTCTACCGAATTATTTGAAGAAATATGAAAAAGCCATTAATAAAAATGAATAATTTATATGTACTTAAATTAAATTAATGTTAAGGAAAAATGCAAAACGTATATTAAAGGAAAACACTGTAGACCAGTGCTTCTCAAACTTTCAGTATTGGCGACCCAATATTTAATCATAATTTTCATAGCGCCCCCCTCCATACAATAACAATGTACTGCATTCAATAACACTATACTTTGATGCTAAACCTACAATAAGTCTTTAAGTTCTTAAGTGCCACCGGCATATATAAATGTCTCACTCAGCCAGTGAATTAATTGCCCTGGACGTATGTATACGTCTTTTCAATCCTTTGCGAAGGATTTACTAATTTCAGAGAATTTTAATTATTGCATATAATTTTATGTATGGCAAGCCCATGGGGTCACGTAATTATTAAATTTATTCTTAGTATTGTTAAATTAATTACAAAATACGTTGCGCAGTACTGATATATTTATAAGTGTAAATTTGTACTTAATTTTGTATTGTGACATAATGTATTTTGTTCAGTAAATTAATATATATATTTTAATAATCCTTTGTTTTTGACTTTTCAATATGTTCGCGCCCCCCTCGTAGGGTTATCACGCCTCCCTAGGGAGGCGCGCCCCACAGTTTGAGAAACACTGCTGTAGACCAAATTAATAAAAAGAAAAATACTTGTTAGATTTTCAGTGCATCTCTTAGGCAATTCTTGAAATTCATAAAATGAAATACAATTAATTAATTTGGTTAACGTGGATGATATTAAGGTAAAAACATAATTTCATGATAAGATAAAAATTCCATCAAAAACTAATGATCCATATTGTATCGATAAATCTCAGCAATGCATTACCGTTCAGAAGAAAATATCCCTGTATACTAATAGAAATTTATATTTATTTTAGATTATTTATGCTACTAAATTATAAAAGCAAAACTCTTAAAAATTTAGTTATGTGTAGTATGGCATTGTTAAAGATGCAATACTCTCTCTTCCTCAGATTCCTTCAGTTTTGTAAATATTTGCAAAATATGAGTTATTGCTGCGATTTTTTTTTCTTTTAACACCAGAACATTTGGTATTTCGATTACCCTTAAACGTCCACCAGTGTTATTTTGACACCGCGATATAAAATATATAAAATAATTGTTTTAACTCAATAATTGTAGGACTGCTGTTCACTAGTGTTTATAGTTTTTAAAACTTTTTTAATATTATTTCTTGTAATTATCATATATAATGATCCTTTAAAGCAGAGGTTCCCAAACTTTTTTGTCTCGTAGGCCCCTTGCCATGTTTTTTTTTAGGTTTAGGGTAGATCCCTGCTTACCTAATATTTAATTTTTGCAAATTTATCAACTTAAATGTCTTTTTTACAGCTGGTACTACTACTTACTTTAAAAGAATTAAATTTCTAGCTGTGTGTTTAGTGTTTAAAACTTAAGAAGCACATGTTAATGAATTAAATTTAAATTAAATTGATACACAAAACAACAGTTGTGACGGGCTCACGCGTCTTTTCTGTAACATAACCTCTGGGTTCTTTGACGGCCAATATTAATGGCAAATATTTTCCAACCCAAATCCACGAAGTGAAATGCAATTGTGAAATGCAAATAAGATAGCTTTTAAAAGAACAGAAGTATCAGTAAGCAGAATGGCAATTTAGGGGAATGTTATGCTAGGAAGAGATACGAGTGTGAATTGACAGCCTTCATAAAGTTACCGAGATAATCAGCCACATTGATACAAGGTGCATACCATTGCACGCGCGCCCAGGAGCTTCGTACCGTGATAGAACCTTAGCTTGAATTAAGGTAGGACTGATTATTCGATATTAGGACTTGTAATATTATCAGAATTGAAAGTAGGTGGATAATATAATTATTTAGATAAGTGATCTAAATTACGCGATCAGGTTTAACTATTGCTGTGTGTTTGGTTTATTCTCACTTAATATAAGTTTATCTAATTTATTAGAAATTTAAGTTATATTCTGAATAAAGTCATAATAAGAATTTTAAAATGTCGATTCATTTCGAGAATCTCACACCTCTAATTCACGCTGACAGTCAAAGATATGGTCACCATAGAACGACCGTATCACACTGTTACATAAAATAACTGATCAACAAACAAATACTTTTAACGAGAGGGATGAATTTAGTGCTTCAATATCAAATTTTCAACATTTAATATTAATCTAGTCAGGTTTAACTCTACATTCCCTTTGTTAGTAAGTCTCCAGTTTTTTTCTACCTTTTTTTTTTTTTTTTAAGATTGCCAAACTTATTGGAACTCCCTCTCACTAGGAAAATCAATGAAATTTTTTCTCACAATACTGCATGATTTGGGATAAATAACAGGTATATCTTTTTGAAGCCAAATTTGCTGACATTTGTTTCTAAACTTTACGCTAAGATATCCTTTAATGCCTATTCCGGTCAATTCCTCTTGTAATATGACATTTTTTTTTTCAATGTGACTAAATGAATTCATCGTCTACTGTGGTATTACTACAAAAATCGATCTCAAACCTTGTTCACAATTTGAATAAGGAGCATTTAAATGTTCGTCCAATATTATATTTCTCTTGCTTAATTCTGAAAAGAAATACTGAACAGTTCCTTTCCTTAATAACATTTATGCTGCAACCTGTAACCACAAACTAATCTCATTAAATTTCATAAATAAATTAGTTAAATTGGTTATATCTGGTTTCAACTAGATCAATTTTTTTTTAAAGATAAAATCACGGTCTGGTTTAATGAGAGCCGTATCACATAGACCCCCATTTTCAACTCATAGACCCCCAAATTATTTTTTTCTCGACGTGGACCCCTTGCAGGTCGTCATAGACCCTTTGGGTGTCTATACAGACCACGTTGAGAGCCAGTGCTTTAAAGCATACAAATCTGACATTCACATTATGTTTCAGGAAGGTTGTTGTGGACCACTCATTTGTCACAAAAAACATTTCGAGTCCCAAATCTACCAGGAACAATATTATTATGTGGCATCTAATCTATGCTATCCCTAGGGACACATATATCAGGATTTACTGGAACATTATCAATTACAATTGCATTTTCTTCAGATTTTTCGCAGTTACTTTCATTCAATCTTATTTCTTCATTGAAATCTGAATTAGAACCAATTCCCCCCTTCTCTTAAACAACTCTCGCAACAAATTAGCACAATTCCATCAAGGGTTAGATCTTTTCTACGAGCCTTCGTTCCATGTAGTGTCTGCTCTGTTCTAAATTCGAAAATCGAATGAATTTTTTTATGAGAAGATAAGCAAATACTATGTAACGAAACCCTTTGACTCAACACAATTTTAGTATAATTAATTCATTCCCACTGTGGACTCGATAACACTGTACTCAAGGGCAAAATAAATAAATGTGTGATAGGACTTTGGGAAATTAGCTTTACTAATTGTATCTACTTATTCGACAATATTTTGTTGAACGACAGCTTTTTATAATGATAAATTGCATCGATGTCGAAATGACCCCAGCAGACGTATTAGGTATATTTAGTTGTAAAATCACTCCTAATTAAACTAGAACTACAAATTCTTTTCTGTATAGTCAGCAGGGAAAATAATTAAAAAAAGAAAGAAAAAAGACACGAACATTTTTCAAATTTCCTGCTAAAATCCGGAAAGGAGAACAAAGTAATTATGTTCCGGTGTCAAATTGACACTGACGGACGTTCTAAGGTTAAATCTATTCAACTCAGCATAACGTAGCTAAAATAACTGTTTACAGTTATTATTTTTTGGTAATAATTTGTGTTAATTATAAACCGAGAAACTGAAGCAATTTGGAAAAAAGAAACTTAAGCAAATATTCTTTTATTAGAACTAAAATGGAATCACTACTTCCCTAAGTAATGCAATCCAATAACATATTAATGCTATTCCGATGACTCAGAATACCAAACATACAAGGAAGAAGAAAATAAACTAAAGAAAGAAACAAAGGCAACTATATGTTGAAGGGTAACCTAAACATAACCTAGATTCAATAAATTTCTAACCGGAAGGTAATTAATTAAAAAAAATAATTATAAATGTTGCTCATGTACATGGTTTTGCTTTTTTTTTGTAGTTTAACGAGAGAGACAAAAAAAAAAAGATTGCCTCCTTGTATAAAGTTAAATATATTTAGTGTTTGAAGGAATACTTTTATGGTTAAATCCGATATTTTTAAGGAAATGCGTTTCTCTAAGAAGTTATTACAGCGAAAGTTTATTGTGAAAAAATGCACGTTGAATGCTTTGGTAAAATAATATTTTAAATACAAAAACATTGGAGAGGTATAATCATTAAATGTGTTACTTGGATAAAAAAATCTATTAGAAAAACTAAATTTCAAAGATTTTAGTAACTAAAAAATTATTTTTATCTAGAGAATATTAGAAGACATGCATAAAAAAATGAATTGAAAAGCATCAATTTTTTGTACAATCAAAATGAAATCTTATACATCAAGAAATGAAAAAAAAAATCTAATCACCGATTAAATGGAAATTTCATCTAAGAAATGCTATTTCGAAGTTAATGTTTAATAGCTTATTTGTTGTTCTTTAGTTATAATTCGAGGTTTAGATTGATTGATGAAACATCTGCATTAATCTCACTTTCGAATTAGTAGTACTTATAGATAAAGAGTTAAATGTTATTTGTTATGTTTTATATAATAATTCCTTTTTATACTAATATTTAAATATGTGCTTTCTAAGAAATTTTTGATAACCACCCCCTTACATTTGCAACCTGCACAATTAATCCATTGTTATGTAACATTACCGAAGAAAGTCAGAGCCATTGCTTTCGATTCATTCTTTTAAATTCAATTGGATTCCTTAAGGTGTACAACTACCTTAAAATTGTGATTATTTAAAAAATTCATATATATATATATATATATATATATATATATTATGATTTTATTTTATAGGCCATCTTATAAGTTTTTAGAAAAATACCAAGTTTTTGATTTTCCTTTCATTAGAACGAAAACTGCAAGGATTTTAATAACTTTACATAAGATATCAAACTTTAAAATGTGTTTAACTCGAAATGTGTTTGTTTTTTAAAAGCTCAAATTGGGATAGCGATTGCTCAAACAGTTTTAAAAATAATTTGCTAAAAATGTTTGTGTGTGTTCTGTATAACAGTAGGAGTGTTTTACTCTTCATATTTACCAATCATTGTTTTATTAGAAAATTTACAGTTCTTCATGTGAATATAATCACTGTTTTTTTAAAGCAATTTCATACAATAACTAAGATAAAGTGCTCTAGTTTTTGTAAAAAATAAAATATATCGTATTCTAAAAGTCATTTCTAAAAGGAATAGTTAAGTAATACATTAAAATTGAAAAATTGAAAATTGGTTTATTTAATGTTTGTACAGAGTGGGCCCCGTTCGTCATTTTTTGTCAGCTTTTATCAATTTTTTCCCATTTTGGTAGTAATAAATTATTTTTCTCTTCTTAATTGTAATTTAAAAATGTACTAAATAAACTTAAAATCACAAAAAAAAATCTCCTTATCTACCTCCTTTTTTTTTTTTTTTTAAAAAGAAGTCACAACCAGTCAGATACCTTAATTTAATTCCACCCACACATTGTATCTTTCTTTCTGTACTATTTTCTGTCTCCGTCTGTATTATTCTCTCTCTTTCTCTTTATTTATATACATACGTAATTAATCCCCAATTCAACCAATTAAAAAAAAATTAGTGTCAATTTTCACTAAATTAATACAATTAATCTGAAGCTGTATATTAACCAATTCATGGAAAATTTAGCTCATAAAATGTTTAATTAAAGATTATCTAATAATATACAAGGAGTCCAGGCTTAAAGTATCCAAAAGTAATAGCTTATTATCATGGAACTACCCATGAGAATGTAACAAACTCTTCATCCGTGGATTGGAAAACCCACCGAGCATTTTCGGGTCTAGTTCCATTCGCCACATGTGCTCGCATTATTCGGCAATCGTACACTATAGACTTTTTACATTGACTTCATTAGTAAAGATTCCACAGCAAAAGGTGCAGTGCGCACTTTGGTTAACAGAATTTAAACAACCACGCATGTACAGCGACATGTTCGAACAGAATGGAATATCGACCCTCCGACATCAAAATCTATCCACCAAAGGAAAATAACTTTAAAGGAGACGGGATCTTTGGTGTCTCATACTGGTAAGTATCCTTAAGTTTCCGTGATATATGACACTGTTGATCGTGTGCATGATTCATTTGTTAGGAGTCTTGATAAGTCTATTAGGCAAGCCTGTAACGACATGCCATTCTGTTTGAACTCGTCACTGTACATACGTGACTGATATAAATTCCGTTAACCGAAGTACACACTGTACATTTGCTGTAGCGTCCATATGTTTACTGATGAATTTAGGGTAAAAAGTTTTTTCCAATCCATGGATGAACAGTTTATTACATTCTGATGGTTAGTTACAGAATAATAAACCATTACTTTTGGATATTTTAAGCCCGGACACTCCGCGTTTCTTTTAAATTTGTAGTGCTTGTCGATAAAGAATTAAATGTTATGTCTGGAATTCTGCTTTATATAATTTTATACTAATACAGTCGAACCTCTATATAATAAAGACGCTAAATCTCGGAAAAAAGTTCGTTATATGGAAAAATAGTTATATAGAGGTACATCTTTTAATATACTTTATAAACCACATAAAACAAATTTTAAATTCATGAACACTATATATATAAAAAAAAGTAATTATTCAAACCATATTTAAATTAATATAGGTTTATTTTATATATCTTACTTATCAAAAAAGAAAGAAAGAAAGAAAAACTGCAAGGAAAACAAGGGAAAAAATGTCGAAAAATTCACTATATTTTCAATATTAAGAAAAATAATTTTATGCTAAAATTAATGAATTCGAAGGACATTTTATAATTTAAAGCATACAAGTAATATGAAACATACATTATTTTATAGTTAGAGCAAGGGGAAAATTCAAATGAGGGTAAATGAGGATATCGGAGATGTTTCTAGTGAACTGGGCAATGGGGGTTAAAGGCTGCACTTCTTAGATGAAACGTCCAGAAATCTATTGCTCTCGGCGAGTTAGGATCTAATAAAGCCAGTTCAATATTTATGACCACCATGAAATGTGTTAAAGAAAGAATAACTTGAAATTTTTTCAGAAAAACTTTAAAAAAAGCATGAACAAAAATTTAATCACAAAAGAAAAAGTTCGTTACATAGAAAATGCACTCGCTATAGAGAGGTTATTTTACGAAGAAAATCGTAAAATGTTTAATGTTCCAGAAAAAAGTTTCCTATATAGAAAAATTCGCAATATAGAGGTTCGACTGTATTTATATATTTGTTTACCAAAAGTTTTTGATAATGATCTCCTTGTATTTGAAACCTACACAATTAATCCATTGTTGTGTTACATTAGCAAAAAACTAGAGCTATTGATTTATATTCCCTTAATTTCAATTAACACTCACAAATTGGATCTTCTTTCTACTATTTTTCTGTCTCTGTCTGTCTTATTCTCAGTATTTCTCTTTTTTTTCTATATATACTTAATTGATCCCCAATTCAACGTATTAACGTTTTTTTCGGTGTCAGGTTTAACTAAATTAACACTACAACTTCCGTTGGTGTCAATTGGACTCTGGAGTCTGTTTACTCTGTCCTCCTTTCCGCATTTTCACAGGGGATTTGAAAATTGCTCGTGATTTTTAATCATTTTCCCTGGATATTACACAGAAAAGGCTTTGTAGTTCTTGGGTAATTAGGAGAGGTTTTACAACTAAATATACTTAGAACGTTTGCTGGTGTCGCTTCGACACCATTGCAATTTATCATTATAAATAGCTGTCGTTCAACAAAATATAGTTCACTAAGTAGATACTATTAGTAAAACAAACTTCCCAAAGTTCTATCGCACATTTATTTGACCTTGAATGCAGTGTTATTGGGTTCATAGTGGAAATGAATCAGTTACACTAAAATTGTATAGAAGTGTTTCATTACATAGTATTTGCTTCTCCACTCATAAAAGAAGTTCCATTCAAATTTTAAACATAGTGCAGAACAAACACCCTGAAGCGTTTTTTCGTAGAAAAGTTCTAAGCGTTGATGAAATTGCTAATTTACTGCGAGAGCTTTCTGAAAATGAATCGGATGGTGGTTTAATGTGTCTTGCTCTAACTTAGATTCCGATGAAGGCAATAGATCGAGTGAAAGTTGTGACGTCTCTCGCGTCTTTCTGCTAACATAACTCCTATGTTCTTTGACGGCCACGATTAATGGCAAAACTTTTCCAACCCAATACCAAGAAGATAAACAAAGATAATATGTAAATGAGATATACTATAAAAGGATAGAAGCTTTGATGATAAGATATAGCGCGGCAAGCTTAGAGATAGTAGTGTGGAATTATTCTGATATATAGCGTGGCAAGCTTAGAGATAGTAGTGTGGAATCATTCCTGATCAGCACTCTCAGCGATAGGTACTTGCTAGGGAGAAATTTCCGTCTTTGAAGATAGCTTAGTGTGGAATCTTGCAGATCAAGAGTTAGCGGTCCGATAGCTTTAGAAGGAATAGAAGTCCTATATAAAGAAGTTGGAATCTTCATATATAAAGTGAAAGATAAATATCTCTTTAGGTAAAGGAAGGAGATCTGCAAAAAGGTAATATTTGATATAAGTAATTAGATGAATCGTATTAGTAATTATAATTGAGATAAAGGATCTAGTTGCGTGGTCTGACTTAAATACACGGTTTAATTTGGGTGTTAACTCTCACTTTAATTATAGTTGTCAAATTAGAATTTAAGTAATATAAGTTATTCTTAATAAAAGTTGTATTAAGAACTACTATGTCTCATCATTTTGATAATCCCACACCTCTAGCTTACGCGGAACCGGCACGACATGGTCATCACAGGATGGCTATGTCGCAAAGTGACTGCGAAGAATCTGAAGAAAGTGCATGTGTAATTGATAATATTCCAGTAAATACTGCTATATATGCCGCTAGGGATGGCATAGATTGGATACTGCATAATAGTAATGTTCATGGCAGATTTGTGACTCGAAATGTCTTGCGACAAAGCAGTAGTCCAACAAGCTTCTCGAAAAATAACGTCAATGTCAGCTTTTTATGATATAAACGGTCCTAATATATGATAACTACATATTAAATAATATTAAAAAGTTTTAAAACTTAACTCTAGTGAACAGTAGTCCTGCAATTATTTAGTTAAAACAATTATTTTATATATTTTATATCGTGGTGTCGAAATGACAGCGGTGGATGTTTAAGGGTAGTCCAAATCCCAAACGCGTTCTAGTGTTAATACAACTGATCTAAAGCTGTATATTAACCAGTTTATAGACATTTTAGCTCTTAAAATGTGTATTTAACCCGCGAACACTCGCGCGGGGTGTTCTGTACACCCCAGCAAC
>BMAV01007117.1:16592-33479 GCA_019973955.1 Trichonephila inaurata madagascariensis
TATTTTTAATATTTAAAACGAGAAGACTTCAAAATGTTTTAACCCGGGAGCAGATGCGCCCTGGATACTAATGGTAATAGTCCGTCACCCCGAAGCTTTATTTACATTTATTTTTATTGTATACAATAAAAATCACAATTCCAGTGAATAATTTAACTAAGAAAAAGTATACTTACCTACTTTCTACCTTTGTTCATTGATAATTTGAGAAAAAAATCCAATAGAACCGAATTAAAATGTTTCTAAGGTACGTGACCTTAATAAAGGACACAAATCACAGAAACTTTTCACGATCGTTACAGGAATGATATCTGCAAGCAAAACTGTCATATTTTGTTCAAATTTTTGTAGTTTGACTCTGTACCCCACGCGACCTAGTTAAATATATAATCAGTGTAAAAATATGAATGTTAGTTCTAAAAATGAATTATATAAAACGTTTTTCACATCATGCTTTATATGTTTCAGAATACTCATATAAATAAATATTGGTCAAATAATCTTTCAAAGTGCTTTCCGAAATGTCATATAAATCTTTCATATATACGCGCATTATTTACAACTTCATTAAATGAAAAATAAAGGCTTAAAAAAGGAACGAACTAACCATACCAGTAAGTTCGAAGGTCAAACCGATTAATTTTTTTATCTTCCTAGAATGTTTCTCTGGGTCTGGGTTTTGTCTTTTCTCTGAAATAGTTTTTAGGTTGAAAAAGAAAACTCAGTAAAAAGTTCTCTCATCGTGGGATTACAGCAAATCAAACAAAATCTTATGTTTTTTATTTAGTTATAGGATCAGATAGCTAATGAATGTATCGAAATGAAAGCTTTTATGTTTGATGAAGTAATAATAATTCATTTTATCAGTGTAAAACGAAAGTATTTTCTTTCTTCATTACAATAAATTAATTTTTCTTAAAATCTTTTATTTTCGATATGCTCGCGCCCCCCTTGTAGGGTTATCGCCCCCCAGAGGGGCGCGTCCCACACTTTGAGAAACACTGCTGTATTGACATACAAAATAATCGTGTATATAAAATTTCAGCACAATTGAGCACTTAAAAATACATTTTATTAACGATAGAAAATTTGAACAAGATAAATATATATAGTGAGATTGTGAACTATGTATATATAATAGTAGGAATTGTAAAATGACATTACGCAGCATCAGGCTTCACTCGGGTTTAATAGAAAATTTGAGTGCAGAAAGCCTCTGAAAGTCTTCCCTTTAAACGTCTATAATGTTAATAATCCTTTCTTCATTGAAACAATATAAAAATATATCCGAATCATAATGTATTCATATTAAGAATAATAGGACATGCTCGAAAAAACAAAATGCCAAAATTATGACTGTTTGTGTTTATGGGACATATATCTTAAAAATTTCCAAAACAGCTTCGAGCTCTTAAGATATCAGATTACCCTAAAATCATGATTTTTTTAAATATACAAATTTTTTTATGATTTATTTTATAGGCAATCTTACTATCTTGATAAAATAACATTTTTTTTTTAATTTTTATTTTCCATTAACAAAAACAAAAACTACAAGTGTTTTTGTAAAAGCAGAAGCCATAACTTTACACAACATACCAAGCTTTAAAATGCATTTTACTCGAAATGTTTTTTTTTTTTTAAAGCTCATACGGTGACAGACATTGATCAAATTTTTTTTAAAGAATTTGCTAAAATTTTATTTAATTGTTCTGTATAGCAGCAGAAGTGTTTTAACTTTCAAATTTATCTGTCACTACTGTGTGTATTACCAAACTTACAGCTCTTTATGTGGATATAATCACTGATTTTTTTAAGCGATTTCATATAACAGCTAAGATAAAGGGCTCAAGCTTTTGTAAAAATGAAAATATCTCTTTCTCTGAAATACATTTTAAAAAGGCATAGCAAAGAAATAGATCAAAATTGATAAATTGTGAATCTGTGCACTTACTATTTGTACAAAAGTAACTTTTCAGTTAATTTTTTTTCTGCTTAATTGAAGTTGGACATAATTTTTGAAATCTAATAATACATGCTTTTGTTTAGGTACCACTTTTTAAAAAAAGTATCTGTTAAATATGTAAAATATTTTTGTCACATATATAAAACAATACACAACATATTACTAATCTTTTTTTTTTTTTTTTTTTTTTTTTAAAAATTTTAAGATGGTTTCTTTAAAAAAATTATTAAACTTTGCAATTTTGAAAATTCTATTTTTCCCTTTTTTAAAACATAAAAATGTCCTTCAAAAAACTATGTGCACTATATGCACATGTATCCTGTATAGAAGTATAAAAAATTTGGAACCATATAGGACAATTTCTTTTTTTTTAAAAGTGTACCTAAAAGCAAAAAATTATGTTTCAGGAAAAAAGTGAAAACACTAAATATTTGTAAGCGTTTCTTTACATTTTTGTCAATTACGTTTTTGATATTTTAAGGTTATTTAATCAACGAACATATAAGTGTTATTTTTTTAGATTCAGAAAAATACGCACTATTTGTTAATGCTAAAATAGAAAAATTGTTTTTTTGAATGTGTATATATCCTTGTTTTCTTCTGCTTAATTTTAAAAACACAGGCAAAAACATAAAAAGGAAATGTATCAAATACAATCAAAGCTTAAAAGGCGTTGTTATTTTTCAATATTACATATTAAGAATCGCATTAAACCTAGTTTTTAGAATAATAATTGTTGGACAGTATATTGCTTTTTAACTTATATAACATGACTGGTAATGTAATCCACTTGAATATACCCGTGGTAAATAAAGACAAATCTGAAAATATACAAAAAATTAAATTTATTAATAAAGTAATTGCTTTCATAAATACATCACTGCAATAAATGAGGCTTGCGTACCGACACATTAACAGCAACTGACATTTTGTTATTATATTGTTTTTCAATTCCTACTATAAGCTCACACTCTCTATATATTTATTTATTTATTTATCTTGCTGGAATTTTCAATCGTTAATAAAATACATTTTAAAGCGCTCAATTGAGCTGAAATTTTATATACCGGAATATTTTGGATGGCAATATGATAATTTAATTATAATTAATAAAAAAATTTAATCGATTAAATCTAATTATTTAAAGAATTACAATTATATAGCCATGTCGGCATAATTTCTGGCGACTTAGCAATCCTTTTGGCGATTTGTGTCAAAACTGGAATTTTTTTTTTTTTGTCACCTTTTAAAGCATTCAGTTGAACTGAAGTTTTATATACACAATTGTTTTCGATGACAATACGATACTTTAAGGTATCCGAATACGTTCGGAACCTTGATTTTAAATAAACGCATAATTTTCATGATGTTTAGTGTCATTTAGATTAGACTACATGTATTAAATTGTTTTAAGGATATTTTGACAAAACAAAAATTATTTAAACACAATAATTTGGCAAAAAATTAACTTAGACTAATCTTTTTTCAAAATGTTATCCTTTTGTGAAAAAAATGCTTCTATTATAATAATATTTTAACTATATATTTCTCAGACCTATGTACAGAGGCTCAACTATGATTTTTGAAAAAATCACCTTATTTTCAGAGTTACAACCAATTGAGAGAGAGAGAAATAATTATCGGAGTTTTTTCTTAAAGTGTTTCCCCTCTGTTGTAGTAAAACATGGATAAATCCACTTCTAAGTTATATATTTCAAACTTTATAGTTGGGCCTCTGTACGGAGGTTTGAGCTATATACAGGCAAAATATTATAATAGAAACATGTTTCACAAAAGGAGAACATTTTGAAAAAAAATTATTCTAATTTAGTTTTTTGCCAAAATATTGTATTTAAATATTTTTTTTTGTCAAAATGTGTGTGTGCCCTTAAAACAATTGTATACATGTATTCTAATCTAAGTGACACTAAATATTATGAAAAGTATCCATTTATGCGCTTTTGCAAAATCACGGTTCCGAATGAAGTCGGATATCTTAATAATAATTAATAAAAATTAATTACTACTTAATGTTGTGATTCTGTCATATGTATATACATATTTATATTAATTGTAACTATGTAATAAAAAGTAGCTAAAGTAAAAATTTTCGTTGCTGATAGAAGTAGGAATTGACATAATTTTTTTTTATATTGCTTGTTTATTGTTATTATTATACTGAGGGATTCTAAAATTAAGCGGCAAACTTTGAGCGGTGGTAAGGCTCATTAAAACAAACAATTTTTGTATAGGAGTGGAAGTGCTGCTTTTTATGCATAAACATAAGAAAAAAACTTTAACGGAAACATAAAATGGTCATTAGCAGCATACTTAGCGAGTGATTCTGTATAGAAAAAGTAAAAATAGTTTAAGCAATTGCATCCACCAAAAGTCTAAGAGCAAAGCTCTTCAAAGGGCTGGTTAAAGAATAGGTAGACTACATGTTACAGCCTTTGTGCTCTGTGTTTCATCCACATGGTACAAGATGAATACTGGCAAGTGTATTTGCCGTACAGATCTTGATCTACCCTTTTCATCTCAACTGGCAGTAAATTATTCATTTTCACACAACTGCCGATGTAATCGCTGAAACATTTTTTTTGGTTCGACATGCGTCTATACTTGGAAAGCGTTCTTGATACAACCGTAGCGCTGCTCTGCCGTAACATGCATGCACAGTACATGACATGCATGTCTGCTTTTATGTTATGGTAAAGTCCTCCATAACGAGCAGAATCTCAAGCTTCAATGCCAATTTTTAATTTTTTCATGATGTGGAGTCAGTTTTATTTAACAATGAACTTGGCTAACTAAATATCAACTTATGACTCTGTATCGATATATATTTCACGGTTGAAGTCATCGTTATGCTTCGTATTTGTAAGCCTTTTCAAAATGGTGAGTTACTCTTAACGCATTCTTCACAAATTATATCATTAAGCGAAACACTAAGGATTTGAACAGGGTAGACGATAGGCTTCTTAGGGATAAGAATATTGAAATAAAGTACATTAGCAGTGAATTTCAACAATATGCATGAAATTATGATTCTAAAGTATTATTTGACAGTTAAAAAATTTATATTTCTAAAGATTAAACCATGAAAGGACTTAACATAATATGTAAGAAACAGAAAACTTAAAAGTAGAAAAAAAAATTAAAACGTTCTCCTTGCATTTAAGATACTTATACAAAGTAAAGCAGAGAAAAAAAGGATATATTTGAGTAAAAGCTTGAACAAATGATTGAAGAAATTTGGAATGAATTGATCGTGACACAATGAACAGCCACTATGCTATGGTCACCTGTTAAATAGGAAAGCAGAAAAAAATTTCAAAATAAATAAACCACAATACTCGATAAGTCATTGATACAATGATGCCTTAATGGTTTGAAGTATCTGGTACCAGGCACTAGCCAACTCTTTCTACAATCCTCTCATATTGTGAGGTACGAGTAATAGCATGGCAGCAGAAATTCGGTTTTTCAGGTAAAACCATAAATGTTAGATCAAATAAATGTCATATAAATTTGACAAATATATGATTCGAAATTTACCAGAATGTTCCTAGAACCACCCTTTGACGATTCGATGATTACGACTGGTTGCATTATCTCATTTGTAAACTCTATTACATATCGAGAACACTGTTGTCATGAAGAGTACTTAGCTGGGAAAGATGTTCACTTACAGCCAAGTCATCAGGAAGTATTCTATGGAAATGATGGAGCCTAATATGTCCAATAAAAATATCACACACGACATAATACACCACCAGCTAATTGTGCATCTAAAAGTCAGGGTTTCCATTTGATATTGGTGTATTCTTACTCTCCAGTCAATGTGATTGATCAGAAAATTTGATTTTTCGAATCAGGAAACTTTTTTTTTCTTAGATTCATTGCTGAAATTCTATTGTCTACCAAACGCTGGTAGCAACGATGTGCTGTCAATGCAGGGACATACTTTGCATCCAGAGTAGTGTACGTAGCACTGTGTGTGGATGCGCACTTAAGTGTCACCACTGTTGTAGCTGCTGGTGATTTTGGACGTTCCACCATGGAAGGCCGTTACAATTTGGATCATGTCCAACAATGCATAACAGTATCCGCTTTCTTCATGAGTCAAAACGTCTTAGATGATAAACCGCTTGCCAGTGGCTGTCATTTCGCCATTAGCATTAGCATTCGACATTATCAATAAGTATTCACAAATGCTCTATTGCAGTCCACCAAACACATCCTTTTTATAGTTGATGTTCCCAGGCGCTTAGTGATAGCTATTAGATATTTAAAGAAATCTAATAAATCAGTTACGTTTCACGTTAAGCATTCTACGTATAGAAAGGCCATGTATGGGCATGAAACAGGTATAGGAAAATAATAGGAGCCCCAATGAAAAATCAGTTATATTTCAACCGTCCAAGAAAAGATCGTCATGTTTCGTGCAGTTTGCCATCTAGTGGTATCAGTCAAAAGGGTAGGTATCAGTCAAACATTTTACAGCGTGAGAGTTGCATGAGCAAATTCTCTTCACAGAAAAGTGTGATTATGTCGGGCCTCTCCGACGTGAAAAGAGGAATGATATTTAGAGTTCACCTCGCTGGAGAGTGCGTGTCCATAGCAGCCAACCTTGTAGTTCTTTCAAGGATCACTGGGTCAAGGGTTATAACATCCTAAACAAACCTGGGTAAGATGTCTTCTGTGAAGCACAAGTATGGGTGAAAGTCAAAGTTGAATGATCGTGAGTGACGGGTGTTGAAGAGAATGTCACCCGAAAAGGCAAGACTACACTGTTGCAGGTAACATTAGGATTGAATATCCACCTTCAGAATCCTGTATTCCTGAAAATCCGTTCAACGGGAGCTGCATGATGCGAACATTCATTGCTGAGTAGCTTTTTCAAAACCGTTAGTTTCGGCTCGAGATGGTATGAAGAGACTAGAATGGTGCCGAGGCCAACTAAACTGGACACAATTGGAATAGGAACCAGTCATCAGATATGACAAATCTTCATTTACATTAGTCCAAACATGTGGTCATTTGGTGAACATTTGCTGAAGCATTTCATGTTGACTGCCTGGTCCTAACCAAGAAACTTGGAGGAGGTTCTGTGATGGTGTGAAGCGCAATATCTTCCGTAGATAGGATCTTCTCGTTGTTCATGAGGGAAATTATTACAGGGGACCATTATCAAAGCATTCTCGTAGATCATCTTCACCTTATGCTTCAGATTCTCTTTCCAGGAGAACGCCCTTAGTTCTAAGATGACAACGCCCCTGTTCACAAGTTTCGCTGTTACCAAACATGATTACATGAGCAGGATGATGAATTGCAAAATGTAAAGTAGTGTTCCTAGTCACCTGATTTGAACATCATGGAGTGTCCATGTTTTTTTTTAAGAGGACAAATTAAGTGGTCAGTTTTTTCCTCCACGTACACTATCTGGATTAGAGATGACCCTGCACGAGAGGAATGAGTGCGAATTCCGATCAAATTTGTTCAAGACCTTTATTTGTGAATCCACGTCAAATGAAAGTTGTTTTTGAGGCCAAAGGTGGTCTAATTCCTTACTAATAAAATTATTCTATACCTGTATATTCACTCCTCATCTAAATATGCATCTTTGTTTTGTCAGTGATCATATTTTAATGGCTCTTCTTTCTATAAATCATACTCATATAAGCATATTGATCAGATATTTGGCCCTTGTTAAAAGCTTATTTTCATTGCAGATGTGTAAAATTATTTTAATGATTTGCTTTTATAATGTAACATATTTTAATTATTATTTTTTGCAAGGCAAAAAAAGTACTTTGTCAAATATATATATATATATATATATATATATATATGATACAAACTTACTCGTGCCAAAAAATATAACTAACCATTAAAGTTTTAATAAATTTTTAATAGAAATTATTGTTTTCATATCTTAATAAGTAAATATTAAAAATCAAAGAATATAATTTTTCGGAAAATGTTTTCTTTAAACCGGAATTCAATTTATGATTAAATTCTCGGTATTATTAGCTTATTCGTCTTTGGGAGGTAAAAAAATATGTATCAATTAATTGTTAAAAAATAATGAGGTAATTCTAGATTGAAACGAGAAGCTTTATTTTTTATTATTAAACACATTCCATTTAATTCAGTTCAAAAGCATAGCCAAACATAACATCTAAATATTAACTTGAACATTTCCCAAAAACTAAAAAATCATTTGGATGAAACAGCTCTCTTTCATATAAACGGAAAAGCAAGTTTTCTAGAATAATTCTCTCTCTTTGAAGTTTAATTTCTCTCATTGTCAGTTTAAGCTTTTAAATCAGTTATTCTAACAAAAATTGTATTAAATTTTGGGTATTTCATCAGGTACATATTGATCTTTTTAATTTATTGAAATATTCTAAAGTTTTTACATTTTATAATTCACATTTATGCAAAATAACTACTAATTCCTTACATGTAGATAAATAGATAGATATTTATAAATGCGCAAGTAAGCAAATAGTTTCTAAAACTTATTATTTATAGGAGGTTATATGAAGTATTATAATATATAATATTATATATATTTCATCACTCTGTTTGAAAGGACATTTTATATTTTTAAAAATAATGATGAAAGACATTTTTAAATTCTAGCTAATTAAAGATTTTAATGTTAGCACAGTAAATTAAATTTTCCGCTTCATATGTCCTGTGTGAATAGAATTAAAAAAAACTTTCAATTATATTTCTTCTAGTTTTTAATTTAAAAGAAATAAAAGCTTCAAATTAGAAATTTTCAAATAATTTTCAAAACTTTTAAGAAATTTCTATTAGCTCTCAGATTTCAAAATTCAGAATATCATCACAATTTTAAAAGTGTACTATTTAGAGAAAAAAAACAAAAACTTATTTTGAAAAAGAATTATTTCATTTTTAAAATGATGAAATAACAAGAACATGTGATTCTTAACCAAAAATGGCATTTTCAACGTCGTTGGAATAATTTAATCTCACACATTAGGAATTTAGCATTTTTTAAGAGTTAATTCAAACTCCAAAAAATGTGTGTAATGTTGTACATAAACTAATTATTTTTTTTTCTTTAGACAAATTCAATTTCTTTTACTTCGACTTAAATTTTGCTCTCAAAATTTGCTGAAGGACTTCAGTATTTTGAGCTGTTAATCTCGTTCGATGTCTCTTTTAATTTATTTCCATGAAAGTTAATTAGTTTTTTTATAATCCAAATACATAGAATGCTCTTTTAGACATTTTCCAGGAATTTGAAATATATTTATTTTATTAATACGAGTAGGAGTTATTAATTTTTATTTACCAATGTACAATAGAATTTCTTTGCTTTATCACTACTTGGACTGACAGAACATATGAAGTTGTCATTACTGCTGACATGAAACGCACAGCAAGTAGTGGAATGCTAATAAAATGTCAGTCAAGTTTTAAATTAATTTTTGTGTTGAAGAACCCAGTTTATTCATTTGATGGACTCTTTCCAACCACTAAACAGCAATTTTTAATTTATCAATTAATCAGCTGTCAGATGAAAAATATAATTACAGTAAAACTCAACTTAAACTTAAGGTATTCGACTACCCTAAAAATGTGAATTTTACCAAAAATTGACAAATCTTTTAGGATTTTAATTTATAGGCGATCTTATTAGCTTTACAAAAATACCAAGTTAATTATTTTCTATTCACTATAGAACAAAAACTACAAGTGTTTTAGTAAAAGTGGATGCCATTACTTTAAGCAAGATGTCACACTTTATAAAACGCGTTTTATTATAAATGTGTTTATTTATATATTTATTTTAAAATGCTCAAACGGGAACAATGATTACTCATAAAGTTTTGAAAATAATTAACTGAAAATTTTGTGTATATTCTGTATAATAGTAGAAGTAATTTACCTTCAGTTCTATCTACCACTCTTTTATTGTAAAATTTACAGTCACATGTGAATATAATCACTGTTTTCTTAAGCAATTTCTTGTAATATCTAAGATAAAATGCTTTAGATTTTACGAAAATTAAAATATCTCTTATCCCGAGCGTCATTTCAAAAATGAACAGAAAAGCAACACATCAAAATTCAAAATTTGTTCTTAAACTTTTTGTACAGAATGGGCCCCGTTTATGAAGTTTCTTGTAAATTATTACCTATTTTTTCCCATATTAGTAATAATAATTTTGTGTTATCCTCTTAATTTTATCATATTTTTCTTAAAATATACTAAATATATCTAAAAACCCCGAAAAATGCCCATATCTCCATTTAAAAGGAAAAAAGAGTTATTGCAAGTTGTCGGATACCTTAAGGTATCCGACTACATTCGAAACCGTGATTTTAAAAAAGCGCATAAATACATAATTTTCATAATATTTAGTGTCACTCAGATTAGAATACATGTATAAAATTCTTTTAAGGACATTGTAACAAAAAATTGTTTAAATACAATATTTCTGCAAAAAAATAATTTAGAATAACCCTTTTTCATAGTATTCTCCTTTTGTGAAAAACGCTTCTATTATAATAATATTTTGCCTGTTTATAGCTCAGACCTCTGTACAGAGGCTGAACTATGAGTTTTGAAAAAATTCAAATTATTTTCAGAGTTACCACCATTTGAAATAATTATCAGCGTTTTTTTCTTAAAATTGCTCTCCTGTGTTATCGGAAAAAAAGAATAAACCTATTCTATGTTATATATTTCAAAAGTTCTAGTTGAGCCTCTATACAGAGGTCTGATCTATAGTGATACAGGTAAAATATTGTTATAATAGAAGCATTTTTCACAAAAGGAGAATATTTTGAAAATGGGTCATTCTATGTTCATTTTTTGTCAAAATATTGTACTTAAATAATTTTTTATTGTAATACTATTCTTGAAACAATTTTATGTACATTTCCTAATCTAAGTGACACTAAATATCATAAATATTATCCGCTTTTGCAAAATAACCTTACGGATACTTTAATAGGAATTAACGGATACCTTAATAGGAATTTAAAAAGTCATAATTAAAATTTCAAAAGAAAAATACTACAGCTGTTAGTACTAAATCTAACAATTTAAAGTAGCATTAATAAATTAATGTGAAATTTAAATTCGACTATTGAGATTTGTTACAGTTAATTTTCTTATTACTTTTAAACCACGCTATATAACTTTCTCAATGAATCTCTATCATTACAAAAATGATATTGCATTGCCACATTACAGATTAAGGACTTATATTGGGAACTTTACCACCTTCAACAACGTTCTCAAGGCATAAATTTATCTCTAAGCCAGCGTTTCTCACACTGTGGAGCGCGCTCCTCAAGTGGCGCGTGATAACTCTACAAGGGTGGGGGTGCGAGCATATTAAAAAGTAAAAATCAAAAGATTATTAAATTACTGAAAGTAATCACACACATATGAAATACATTCTGATATATTAAAAAATAAAATACCCATTTACACTGATCTAATACACTATAAATCTATAAATGTATTCCTATTGCACAATGCATTTTATAATTAATTTAACAAACTAAGTTAAGAACAAGTTTAACAATTATCAGCAAACCATGGTCTTGTCATTTTCAAAACTTTATACAAAAATTAACCTTAAATTATCTTGAAAATTAATCCCTTAACTGCCGATTAAAAGTTATGCGATTCGCTCTCCAATCCCACCGTTTTCCTCGTAGGTGCGCATATATAATGTATTGGGGGGAGGGGGAGAAAAAAGAGGAATAAAAATAAGCAAATTCTTCGCAAATATTGTCAAGGTCCTTTTATTGCAATCCAAAGCCTTCGGAATAATTTTATGGATAGCAATACACAGAAAATCCCCTAACCGATTTTGAACCATTTAAAAATGCCCACACTTCGTATTGATTAAATTCCAACTACTAGATTCTCTAATTTCATGAAATTGCTCGTAACTTGGCCTCTAGATAGCGTTGTAGCAAGAGAAAGTATGTTTTGGAAAGCCAAAAGATAATTCTATTCAAAAAAATAAAAAAAACAAAAAATGCATTTTGACCGAATTTGGTCATTTCAACACGTGTTCGGACAACTTAAAAAAACTTTTTACGTTCATGTTTATTTATTTCTAAATTTAACAGGTCTACCGTGTTCTGTTATGTTTAAAATTTATTATATTTAATATATATTTTAGCCTGTGATTCTTATTTTTTTTTATAATCTATTAAACTTAGAATGGTTGAAATCAGCTAGTAAAAAGTAGTTTAGTCCACGTATTGATAAATCCATAAATAACTAATATGCTTATAAAAGTAATGCTAGACATCATAAGCAGAAAACCTTGCATGGAGAGATAAATTATAATTAAAAGTAATGTGATTTAATTTTTGGAAAAGGCTTAAAAAAATTTTCAGCTGCTTTCTTTGTAAATATTTCCAGACATATAGCTGTTGAATGTTATTTATATAACTATTATTAAGAAGATTCTTCATCCACTTTCATTATTAAAAATAAAAATTCTTTTACTGTAGTGATCACCGAAAGATATATTACATGTTTTTTCAAAAAAGTCTCAATTCTCGAAGTGCTATCACACTTTGAAACAACATTTTTTTTCAATTTAACACTGAAATAAAATATGAGTTTTTAGCTTTCTAAATATTTCTGTAATTTGACCCTACGTTTTTCAGCTGTGCTTCTCAAACTTTTAATGTCGCGACTCAATATTCAATCATAATTTTCATCGCAACCCATCCATACAATAACAATGTATTGCAGTGCTTCTCAAACTTTCAATATACGCGACCCACTATCCAATCATCATTTTCATCGCGCCTCCCTCCATACAATAACAATGTATTGAATTGAATAATACTATACTTTGACACTAAAGCTACAATACGACTTTAACCTCTTATGTGTCACCGACGTATATGAACGTCTCGCTCAATCAAAGTGCTTATGTTCTGTACGTATATATACGTCTTTCCACAGAACGATCTTTTCTGTGCAGTGCGATCCATAAAATTATTCTGAGGGCTTTAGAATGCAATAAAAGTACCTTGACAGTGTTTGCGAAGGATTTACTTATTTCAGAGGATTTTTGTTAATTTACTTCTTTCCTCCTACCCCGCAAAAAACATCAAAATACGCTAGTCTACGTGGTAAACGATGGCATTGGGGAACGAATTGCGTAACTTTTAACAGACAGTTAAGGAATTAATTCTAAACCGTACAAATTATCAAGATAAGTGTTAATACAAGCCCATGGGGTCACTAATAAATATCAAACTTGTTCTTAACTTAGTATTGTTAAATTAATAATAAAATATACATTGTACACAGTACTGATACATTTATGAGTGCATTATATCAGTGTAAATGTGTACTCTATATTTTATTATATCAGAAAGTATTTTGTTTGTTTACTTTCAGTAAATTAATAATTTTTTAAATAATTTTTTGTTTTCGTCTTTTCAATATGCTCGCGCCCCCCTTATAGAGTTATTACGCCCCCCAAGGGGGGCGCGCCCCACAGTTTGAGAAACACTGATGTATTGTATTCAATAACACTAATTTGACTGTAAAGCTACTGTACGACTGTAACTTCTTAAGTGCCATCGGCGTATATAAAAAATTCGCTCAGCCAAAGCATTAATTTTTTAACGCAAAAATACTTTTTTCCGAAGTACGATTTCTCTGTGCATTACTATCCATAAAATTATTCTGAAGCTTTGGAATGCAATAAAAGAACCTTGACAGTGTTTGCGAAGGATTTACTTATTTCAGAGGATTTGCTTGATTATTCCTTTTCTCTCCCCCCTCCCAAAAAAATATCACATGCCAGCGTCTACATGGAAAACAGTGGCATTGGGGAGCAAATCGCTTAACTTTTAATCGGCAACTAAGGGATAAATTATAAACCGTACAAATTTTTAAGATAAGTTTTGATACAATTCCATGAGGTCACAGATAATTATCAAGCTTGTTCTTAAACTTTGTTATGTTAAATTAATTATAAAATACATTGTACAGACTGATACATTTATCGGTGTATTATATCAGTGTAAATGTGTATTTTATTTTTTATTATGCAAGAACGTATTTTGTTTAAATACATTAAATTAATAATTTTTTAAAATTTTTTTTTTGTTTTCCACTTTTTGATATACTCGCACCCCCTCTCGTAGAGTTATCACACCCCACAGTTTCAGAAACGCTTTATTATAGAACTTTAGATGTATGTATTTTAAGTTAAGTAGATTGCAAGGTGTTGAGACCAGAAAGAGCTTTTTAAATAAGAAACAAAACTTTGAAAAATGCCGCATTTTATGTAAATAGCTTTAAATCGGTTGTTTAATCCTTTTAAATGTGTTTAAGTATAGAAAATTAACCCCCAATAAAGTTAAAACAAAGAACTTGAGTTGAAGTTGAGCATTTGATCCATGAAAGCAGCCAATCTAAAATACGATCTATGCTGTCAATACGCAGACAATGCAACAAAATTTAATTGCTACCTAGTTCCACTGTGCAAACGTTTCAAAGCAACAAGCGCTTAATAAGTTGCCCTATTTGCAAAGACAGCTGGTCCCTTTATCAATACCCTTTTAGCTCTGGATGAAACACACAACAAACAATGATAAACTGGGCTACCCTAGAGAGGTATTGAACGTAGTCCCACCTATATGGTTAGACCTTTGTTCAAATTAAGCGTCAGCAGAACAAAACACGAAATGCCAATGAGTGTTGCATTTGAATGATGTGTAAGACAGTGCTTCTGAAACTGTGGGGCGCAGCTCCCTTGGGGGGCGTGATGACCCTGCGAGGGGGCGCGAGCGTATTGAAAAGTTGAAAACAAAAGATTATTTAAAAGAATTATTAATTTACTGAAAGCAAAAAAACAAAATACATTCTGACGTAATAAAAAAAGTACACATTTACACTGATATAATACACTTATAAATGCATCAGTACTGCAAAATGTGTTTTTGATAACTAACTCTATTCTAAATTAAGACCAAGTTTAACAATTACCAGTGACTCCATGGGTTTGTCATATATAAACTAATATACAAAATTTATTATGTATATCGATAATTAATCCCTTAAATGCCGATTAAAAGTTACGTGATTCGTTCCTTAATGCCACACGTGCTTTGTATTGGGGGGGGGGGAGAAAAGATATATATAAGCAAATTTTCTGAAATAAGTAAATCCTTCGTAAGCAATGGGATAGTCATTTTATTCAATTCCAAATAATTTTATTGGAAGAAGTGAACATAATAGATCATACTTCAAAAAGACGTATATATACGACCGAGAAAATTAATGCACTACCTGAGCGAGAGGATTATATACGCCGGTGGAACTTCGGAGGTTAAATTCGTAATGTAACTTTAGAGTGTCAAATGATACTACTATTAAATGATATTATATTGAGGGGGGTGCGATGAAACTTATGATTGAATATTGGGTCGCAAATATTGAAAGTTTGAGAAGCACTGGTGTAAAGTGCTAAAAATAGGCACTCGCGTATTTGAAAACTGTTAATTTTGTTAATTAAAAATATTTAGAACTTGGAAAACGTTGATGTTTCACTGAGATAGGATACCATCTTTTAGACAAAAGCTTGATTCCTGTTTCGAAGTATCAAGCTATACTTGCAACTGAGAAATGCTGAAAGTTTTTAAAGACAGTGAGAAAGAAAAAAAACCTTTTTTAATAGCCAAGGATTGGATATTTGTAAACTTTTGATGCCGAACACACCTGTTGATACCTAGTTTATATTTTGTGGGGTAATTTCTATATCATGCAGCTTTTTCTTAAAATTAAACTTTTAATAATTTATTTCCACTCCCATAATGCACCCTACGGGGAATGACAATAAATTGTGTACTGATACTGGTTCAATAAAAAGAATAATCCTATCCTGGTTTTGTAAAATGCCTAAAATTTTGAATTAAGATTAAATATGAAAATCGTAAAAAATTTTTGATTTATTCGGTTTCTAAGGAATGCAATGGTACAATATTTTCAATGCAATGGCATTTTTATAAAAGGTTCAGCTCACAAAAGATTTCTACCTTCAAAATAAAATATGTAGAGTAATTTTACATTGATCCGAAGTTGAATTATGACGTTTTACATAATAACCATTTTTGATTATTTTTATGCATAATTTTAATCAAGGAAAGTCTGATTTTTTTTACATTGGTATATAATTTAAATGTAATTTCAAGTGTTTAGACGTATTCAACCCTATGATGTTTATTTAAATTGATCTTTTACAATATATTTTTAATACTTCTAAATATAGGATAGCACTTAAAAATGTAATTTCACTAAGATTACCCTAGGAAATAAAAATGGCAAAAAAGTTAATTGATGAAAGTGCTAAGGGATTTGATGAATGGAAATATTGTCTGTGGTGGAAATAGAAACGATTGAAGCTAGTGCATCGTTTCTCAAACTGTAGGGCACCCTCCCTAAGGGGAGGTGATATAACTGTAACGGAGGGGGGGGGGGGGGCAAGCTTATTCAAAAGTCGAAAATAAAGGATTTAAATTAAGTATTAATTAACTGAAAGGAAGTAAAACAAAGTTCATTCTGACATAATAAAAATTAAACACACATTTACACTGATATAATATACAGGGTGGCCATAATTTTTACTGCAAGTGTTCAAGAGGTGCTGGAGAGAGGACTACCGGGAATATTCTAGTGAAATTCGGTATGTACACGTTTCAGAACATGCGCAAGTCAAATATGCAAAGAAAACAAAATCTCCATTTTCAGCCAGTAGATAGTGATATGCCGTATTACAATGCTTATCGATGACATATATGCAAATTTTAAGCCCAATGAGCAGTATAAAAACAAGATCAAATTGAGTAGCAATGTTAAGAGAACAATTCATTCCAGCATT
>BMAV01007118.1:0-16055 GCA_019973955.1 Trichonephila inaurata madagascariensis
TGGTACTTCGGGACGTAGCCTAATGCCTAGGGGCGTATATTAAAATCCTCCGCGGGCTGTGGGTGATCAGAGGGTTTTTGCGTCTCCTATTTCCCAAAAAAATTCTTCCCTGACCCCGGACATCAGGAAATGTTGGACGGGCTTCCCGCAAAAGAAAATCCCTTTAGACCCCTCATGGACCCCCCAAATTTTTGGGGGAAAGAAAAGAAAGTATCGTTTTACCCCCCCTTTTGCTCGTCAGATGTTGCTTTCCCAAAACTTTAGCTCGCCCTTTGGTTTTCCCTGCACACTAAGGCTTCGGGGGTCGAGGATTTCGTGGGACTTCGAAAACACACTCAATCCTTTACGGCAAAGAAAGGTGTAAACCTGTCGAAGCGTGCGAAGACTCTAATGCCTGAGGTGGCGTATATTAAAGTCGCTCCCGTTTCGGGCTGTGTGAGATGATCAGAGGCTGGATTTTGCGTCTCTCTATTTCCCAAAATAAATGTCTTCAACCTGACCACGGACATCAGGAAATGTTGGACGGGCTTCCGCGCAACAGATACGTCCTTCAGACCCCTCATCGGACCCCCTAATTTCGCGGGGAACGATACAAGTAGAAAAAGTATCGTTTTTACCTTTCTGCTCGTCAGATGTTCGCTCCAACACTTTAGCTCGCCCTTTTGGTGCTTTAACCTGCACACTAAGGCTTCGGACACTTGATCGAGGATGTGCGTGCGGTTGGTTTCGAACACACACTCCAATCCTTTACGGAACAAAGAAAGGAGTTGTAAACCCTGTCAGAGAGCGTGCGAAGACTCTCTAATGCCTGAGGGTGGCGTATATTGAAGTCGCTCCTGTTTCGGGCTGTGTGAGATGATCAGAGGCTAGTTTTGCGTCTCTCTATTTCCCAAAATAATGTCTTCAGCTGACCACGGACATCGGAAATGTTGGACGGGCTTCGCGCAACAGATACGTCCTTCAGACCCCTCATCGGACTAATTTCGCGGGGGAACGATACAAGTAGAAAAGTATCGTTTTTACCCCCTTTCTGCTCGTCAGTGTGCTGTACTTTGCTCGCCTTACGGTGCTTTAACACCTGCACACTAAGGCTTCGGACGCTGATCGAGGATGTGCGTGGGACATTCGAACACACACTCAATCCTTTGCAGGTTTCTGAAAAGAGGTGTAAACCCTGTCGAAGGCGTGCGAAGACTCTAATGCCTGAGGTGGCGTATATTAAAGTCGCTCTGTTTCGGGCTGTGTGAGATGATCAGAGGCTAGTTTTTGCGTCTCTCTATTTCCCAAATAATGTCTTCAACCTGACACGGACAAAATCCAGGAAATGTTGGACGGCGCTACCCACCAACAGATACGTCCTTCAGACCCCTCATCGGACCCCCTAATTTCTTGGGGAACGATGCAAGTAGAAAAGTAGCCGTTTTTACCCCCCCTTTCTGCTCGTCAGATGTTCGCTTTCCAACACTTTGCTCGCCCTTTGGTGCTTTAACCTGCACTAAGGCTTCGGACGCGGTCGAGGATGTGCGTGCAGGTTGTTCAGACACACACTCTCAATCCATACGGAACAAAGAAGGGTGTAAACCCTGTCAGAAGGCGTGCGAAGACTCATGTGGCGTATATTAAAGTCGCTCTGTTTCGGGCTGTGTGAGGATGATCAGAGGCTAGTTTTGCGTCTCTATTTCCCAAAATAATGTCTTCAACTGACCACGGACATCCAGGAAATGTTGGACGGGCTTCGCGCAACAGATACGTCTTCAGACCCCTCATCGGACCCCTAATTTCGCGGGGAACGATACAGAAATGAAAAGTATCGTTTTACCCCCTTTCTGCTCGTCAGATGTTCCAACTTTCCAGCACTTTAGCTCGCCCTTTGGTGCTTTAACCTGCACACTAAGGCTTCGGACGCGGTCGAGGATGTGCGTGGGACATTCAGACACACTCAATCCTTTACGGAACAAAGAAGGGTGTAAACCCTGTCAGAGAGCGTGCGAAGACTCTAATGCCTGAGGTGGCGTCTCGTAAGTCGCTCTGTTTCGGGCTGTGAAGTGATCCGGCTAGTTTTGCGTCTCTCTATTTCCCCAAAATAATGTCTTCAACCTGACCACGGACATCAGGGAAATGTTGGACGGGCTTCCGCGCAACAGATACGTCCTTCAGACCCCTCATCGGACCCCCTAATTTCGCGAGAGGGAACGATACAGAGTAAGTATCGTTTTACCCCCCCTTTCTGCTCGTCAGATGTTCGCTCCAACACTTTAGCTCGCCCTTTGGTGCTTTAACCTGCACACTAAGGCTTCGGACGCAGTCGAGGATGTGCGTGGGACATTCAGACACACTCAATCCCTTTACGGAACAAAGAAAGGGTGTAAACCCTGTCAGAGAAGCGTGCAGGAACTCTAATGCCTGAGGTGGCGTATATTAAAATTCGGCGCTCCTGTTTCGGGCTGTGTGAGATGATCAGAAGCTAGTTTGCGTCTCTCTATTTCCCAAAATAATGTCTTCAACACGACCTTACGGACATCAGGAAATGTTGGACGAACTCCGCGCAACAGATACGTCCATGGAATTTCATCGGACCCCCTAATTTCGCGGGGAACGATACAGGAAATGAAAAGAGATATCGTTTTTACCCCCCTTTCTGCTCGTCAGATGTTCGCTTTCAACACTTTAGCTCGCCCTTTGGTGCTTTAACCTAAGGCTTCGGACGCGGTCGAGGATGTGCGTGGGCATTCAGACACACACTCAATCCCTTTACGGAACAAAGAAAAGGGTACCAGCCCTGTCGAAGGCGTGCGAAGACTCTAATGCCTGAGGTGGCGTATATTAAAGTCGCTCTGTTTCAGGCTGTGTGGGATGATCAGAGAGGCTAGTTTTGCGTCTCTCTATTTCCCAAAATAATGTCTTCAACCTACGACCACGGACATCAGGAAATGTTGGACGGGCTTCCGCCCGCAACAGATACGTCCTTCAGACCCCTCATCGGACCCCTAATTTCGCGGGGCTTATTACAAGTAGAAAAGTATCGTTTTTACCCCCTTTCTGCTCGTCAGATGTTCGCTTTCAACACTTTAGCTCGCTTAGCCTTTGGTGCTTTAACCTGCACACTAAGGCTGGACGCGGTCGAGGATGTAGTGGGACATTCGAACACACACTCAATCCTTTACGGAACAAAGAAAGGGTGTAAACCCTGTCAGAAGGCGTGCAGAAGACTCTGTATGCCTGAGGTGCTTGGCGTATATTAAAGTCGCTCCTGTTTCATTTTATTATTGAGATGATCAGAGGCTAGTTTTGCGTCTCTCTATTTCCAAAATAATGTCTTCAACCTGACCACGGACATCAGAAATGTTGGACGGGCTTCCGCGCAACAGATACGTCCTTCAGACCCTCATCGGACCCCTAATTTCGCGGGGGAACGATGCAAATGAAAAGTATCGTTTTTACCCCCCTTTCTGCTCGTCCAGATGTTCGCTTTCAACACTTTAGCTCGCCCTTTGGTGCTTTTAACCTGCACACTAAGGCTTCGGACGCGGTCGAGGATGGCCGTGGGACATTCAGACACACACTCAATCCCTTTAGAACAAAGAAAGGGGTGCTTGTCCTGTCAGAAACGTGCGAAGACTCTGTAATGCCTGAAGGTGGCGTATATTAAAGTCGCGCTCCTGTTTCCGGGCTGTGTGAAGGATGATCAGAGGCTAGTTTGCGTCTCTATTTCCCAAAATAATGTCTTCAACCTGACCACGGACATCGAAATGTTGGACGAGGCTTCCGCATAACAAAATGCGTCCTTCAGACCCTCATCGGACCCCTAATTTCGCGGGGAACGATACAAGTAGAAAAGTATCGTTTTTACCCCCCTTTCTGCTCGTCAGATGTTCGCTTTCAACACTTTAGCTCGCCGCTTTGGTGCTTTAACCTGCACTAAGGCTTCGGACGCGGTCGAGGATGTGCGTGGGACATTCAGACACACACTCAATCCCTTTACGGAACAAAGAAAGGGTGTAAACCCTGTCAGAGGCGTGCGAAGACTCTAATGCCTGAGGTGGCGTATATTAAGAAGTCGCTCCTGTTTCGGGCTGTGTGAGATGATCAGAGCTAGTTTTGCGTCTCTCTCTATTTCCCAAAAATAATGTCTTCAACCTGACCACGGACATCAGGAAATGTTGGACGGGCTTCGCTACAACAGATACGTCCTTCAGACCCCTCGGACCTAATTTCGCGGGAACGATACAAGTAGAAATTATGTTTTTTACCCCCCTCTTAGCACCGTCAGATGTTTTGCGCTTTCAACACTTTAGCTCGCCCTTTGGTGCTTTAACCTGCACACTAAGGCTTCGGACGCGGTCGAGGATGTGCATTGGGGACATTCAGACACACACTCAATCCCTTTACGGAACAAAGAAGGGTGTAAACCCTGTCGAAACGTGCAGAAGACTCTAATGCCTGGGTGGCGTATATTAAGAAGTCGCTCCTGTTTCAGGCTGTGTGGGGAACCAATTAAGAGCTAGTTTTGCGTCTCTATTTCCCATGAAATAATGTGCCAACCTGACCGGACATCAGGAAATGTTGGACGGGCTTCCGCGCAACTGGATACGTCCTTCAGACCCCTCATCGGACCCTAATTTCGCGGGGGAACGATACAAGTAGAAAAGTATCGTTTTTACCCCCTTTCTGCTCGTCAGATGTTCGCTTTCTAACACTTTAGCTCGCCCTTTGGTGCCTTTAACTTCTGCACACTAAGGCTTCGGACGCGGTCGAGGATGTGCGTGGAACGGTATAGAACCACTCAATCCCTTTGGAACAAAGAAAGGGTGTAAACCCTGTCAGAGAGCGTGCGGAACTCTAATGCCTGGTGGCGTATATTACCAAAGTCGCTCTGTTTCCAGGGCTGTGAGATGATCAGAGGCTGGTTACGTCTCTCTCCATTTCCCAAAATAATGTCTTCAACCTGACCACGGACATCAGAGTGGTGGACTGGGCTTCCATACTAACAGATGCGTCCTTCCAGACCCCTCATCGGACCCCCTAATTTCGCGGGGAACGATACAAGTAGAAAGTATCGTTTTACCCCCCCCTTTCTGCTCGTCAGATGTTCGCTTTCAACACCTTTAGCTCGCCCTTTGGTGCTTTAACCTGCACACTAAGGCTTCGGACGCGGTCGAGGATGTGCGTGGGACATTCAGACACACACTCAATCCTTTTACGGAACAAAGGTGTAAACCCTGTCAGAGAGCGTGCGAACTCTAATGCCTGGTGGCGTATATTAAAGTCGCTCCTGTTTCGGGCTGTGTGAGATGATCAGAGGCTAGTTTTGCGTCTCTCTATTTCCCAAAATAATGTCTTCAACCTGACCACGGACATCAGGAAATGTTGGACGGGCTTCCGCGCAACAGATACGTCCTTCAGACCCCTCATCGGACCCCCTTATTTCGCGGGGGAACGATACCAAGTAGAAAAGTATCGTTTTACCCCCCTTTCTGCTCGTCAGATGTTCGCTTTCCAACACTTTAGCTCGCCCTTTGGTGCTTTAACCTGCACACTGGGCTTCGGACGCGGTCGAGGATATTGCGTGGGACATTCAGACGCTACACTCAATCCTTTACGGAACAAAGAAGGGTGTAAACCCTGTCAGAGAGAGCGTGCGAAGACTCTAATGCCTGGTGTATATTAAAGTCGCTCCTGCAGGCTGTGTGAGATGATCAGAGGCTAGTTTGCGTCTCTCTATTTTCCCAAATAATGTCTTCAACCTGACCACGGACATCAGGAAATGTTGGACGGGCTTCCGCGCAACAGATACGTCCTTCAGACCCCTCATCGGACCCCCTAATTTCGCGGGAACGATACAAATGAAAAAGTATCAGACTTGCCTGCTCGTCGGATGTTTAAGCTTTCCAACACTTTTAGCTCGCCTTTGGTGCTTTAACCTGCACACTAAGGCTTCGGACGCCGGTCGAGGATGTGCGTGGGACATTCAGACACACTCAATCCTTTACGGAACAAAGAAAGGGTGTAAACCCTGTCAGAGAGCGATGCGAAGACTCTAATGCCTGAGGTGTAGTATATTGGAAGTCGCTCACTGTTTCGGAGAAACGTGTGAGATGATCAGGAGGCTAGTTTTGCGTCTCTCTATTTCCCAAATAATGCTCTTCAACCCTGACCACGGACATCAGAAATGTTGGACGGGCTTCCGCGCAGATACGTCCTTCAGACCCTCATCGGACCCCTAATTTCGCGGGAACGATACAAGTAAAAGTATCGTTTTACCCCCTTTCTGCTCGTCAGATGTTCGCTTTCCAACACTTTAGCTCGCCCTTTGGTGCTTTAACCTGCACACTAAGGCTTCGGACGCGGTCGAGGATAATGCGTGGGACATTCAGACACACTCAATCCTTTACGGAACAAAGAAAGGGTGTAAACCCTGTCAGAGGCGTGCAGAAGACTTTCTAATGCCTGAGGTGGCGTATATTAAAGTCTATCCCTGTTTCGGGCTGTGTGAGATGATCAGAGGCTAGTTTTGCGTCTCTCTATTTCCCAAATATTCTTCTTCAACCTGACCACGGATACTCAGGAAATGTTGGGCTCGCGCAACCGATACGTCCTTCAGACCCCTCATCGGACCCCCTAATTTCGCGGGAACGATAGAGAGTAAAGTATCGTTTTTACCCCCCCTTTCTGCTCGTCAGATGTTCGCTTTCTCAACACTTTAGCTCGCCCTTTGGTGCTTTAACCTGCACTAAGGCTTCGGACGCGGTCGAGGATGTGCGTGGGACATTCAGACACACTCAATCCTTTACGGAACAAAGAAAGGGTGTAACCCTGTCCAGAGGAAGCGATGCGAACTCTAATGGGGTGGCGTATATTAAAAGTCGCTCCTGTTTCTGGGCTGTGTGAGATGATCAGAGGCTAGTTTTGCGTCTCTATTTCCAAAATAATGTCTTCAACCTGACCACGGACATCAGGAAATGTTGGACGTTTTCCACTTTCTTTCTGAACCGTCCTTCCAGACCCTCATCGGACCCCCTAATTTCGCGGGGAACGATACAGGAAATAGAAAAGTATCGTTTTTACCCCCCCCCTTTCTGCTCGTCAGATGTTCGCTTTCAACACTTTAGCTCGCCCTTTGGGTGGCACCTAACTTACCACACTAAGGCTTCCGGACGCAGTCCGAGGATGTGCGTGGGACATTCAGATTTTTACACTCAATCCCTTTGCGGAACAAAGAAAGGGTGTAAACCCTGTCAGAAGGCGATGCGAAAGACTCTAATGCCTGAGTGGCGTATATTAAAGTCGCTCCTGTTTCGGGCTGTGTAGGATGATCAGAGAGGCTAATTTTGCGTCTCTCTATTTCCCAAAATAATGTCTTCAACCTGACCACGGACATCAGGAAATGTTGGACGGGCTTCCGCTATAACCAGGCCACGTCCTTCAGACCCTCATCAGCGGACCCCTAATTTCGCGGGAACGATACAAGTAGAAAAGTATCGTTTTACCCCCCCTTTCTGCTCGTCAGATGTTCTTTCCAACTTGCTAGAGCTCGCCCTTTGGTGCTTTAACCTGCACTAAGGCTTCGGACAGTCGAGGATGTGCGTGGGACATTCAGACACCTCTCAATCCCTTGCGGAACAAAGAAAAAGTTAAAGCCTGTCAGAGGCGATGCAGAAGACTCTAATGCCTGAGGTGGCGTATATTAAAGTCGCTCCTGTTTCGGGCTGTATGTGAGATGATCAGAGGCTAGTTTTGCGTCTCTCTATTTCCCAAAATAATGTCTTCAACCTGACCACGGACATCAGGAAATGTTGGACGGGCTTCCATACCAACAGATACGTCCTTCAGACCCCTCATCGGACCCCTAATTTCGCGGGGAACGATAAATGAAAAAGTATCGTTTTTTACCCCCTTTCTGCTCGTCAGATGTTCGCTTTCAACACTTTAAGCTCATACCTTTGGTGCTTTAACCTGCACACTAAGGCTTCGGACGCGGTCGAGGATGTGCGTGGGACATTCAGACCTGCTCAATCCCGCACACGGAACAAAGGGTGTAAACCCTGTCAGAGAGCGTGCGAGCTCTAATGCCTGGTGGCGTATAGTAAGTCGCGCTCCTGTTTCGGGCTGTGTGGGGCTGATCTGAAGGCTAGTTTTGCGTCTCTCTATTTCCCAAATAATATTTCAACCTGACCACGGACATCAGGAAATGTTGGACGGGCTTCCGCTACAACAGATACGTCCTTCAGACCCCTCATCGGACCCTAATTTCGCGGGAACGATACAAATGCGTAGTTTTTTACCCCCCCCTTTTCTGCTCGTCAGATGTTCGCTTTCAACACTTTAGCTCGCCCTTTGGTGCTTTAACCTTACACTAAGGCTTCGGACGCGGTCGAGGATGTGCGTGGGACATTCAGACACACACTCAATCCCCTTTACGGAACAAAGAAAAAGGGGTGTAAACCCTGTCAGAGAGCGATGCGAAGACTCTAATACCCTGAACGGCGTATATTAAAGTCGCTCTGTTTCGGGCTGTGTGAGATGATCAGAGGCCACAGTTTTGCGTCTCCTATTTTCCCAAAATAATATCTTCAACCTGACCACGGACATCAGGAAATGTTGGACGGGCTTCCGCGCAACAGATACGTCTTCAGACCCTCATCGGACCCCTAATTTCGCGGGGAACGATACAGAGTGAAAAGTATCGTTTTACCCCCTTTCTGCTCGTCAGATGTTCGCTTTCAACACTTTAGCTCGCCCTTTGGTGCTTTAACCTGCACACTAAGGCTTCGGACGCGGTCGAGGATGTGCGTGGGACATTCAGACACACACTCTAATCCTTTGCAGGACAAAGAAAGGGTGTAAACCCTGTCAGAGAGCGATGCGAAGACTCTAATGCCTGAGGTGGCGTATATTAAAGTCGCTCCTGTTTCGGGCTGTGTGAGATGATCAGAGAGCTAGTTTGCGTCTCTCCTATTTCCCAAAGCCAATGTCCAAGCCTGACCACGGACATCAGGAAATGTTGGACGGGCTTCCGCACCGCCAGATACGTCCTTCAGACCCCTCATCCGGACCCCCCTAATTTCGCGGGAACGTAGAGTAGAAAAGTATCGTTTTACCCCCCCTTTCTGCTCGTCAGATGTTCGCTTTCCAACACTTTAGCTCGCCCTTTGGTGCTTTAACCTGCACACTAAGGCTTCGGACGCGGTCGAGGATGTGCGTGGGACATTCAGACACACACTCAATCCCTTTACGGAACAAAGAAAGGGTGTAAACCCTGTCAGAGAGCGTGCGAAGACTCTAATGCCTGAGGTGGCGTATATTAAAGTCGCTCCTGTTTCGGGCTGTGTGAGATGATCAGAGGCTAGTTTTGCGTCTCTCTATTTCCCAAAATAATGTCTTCAACCTGACCACGGACATCAGGAAATGTTGGACGGGCTTCCGCGCAACAGATACGTCCTTCAGACCCCTCATCGGACCCCCTAATTTCGCGGGGGAACGATACAAGTAGAAAAGTATCGTTTTTACCCCCCCTTTCTGCTCGTCAGATGTTCGCTTTCCAACACTTTAGCTCGCCCTTTGGTGCTTTAACCTGCACACTAAGGGCTTCGGACGCGGTCGAGGATATTGCGTGGGACATTCCAGACACACACTCAATCCTTTGCGGAACAAAGAAAGGGTGTAAACCCTGTCAGAGAGCGTGCGAACTCTAATGCGAGGTGGCGTATATTAAAGTCGCTCCTGTTTCGAACAGTATTGAAGTTGATCAGAGGCTAGTTTTGCGTCTCTATTTCCCAAAATAATGTCTTCAACCTGACCACGGACATCAGGAAATGTTGGACGGGCTTCCGCGCAACAGATACGTCTATTCCGGGCCCTGTCAAGGACCCCCTAATTTCGCGGGGCGATACAAGTAAAAGTATCGTTTTACTATACTTGCTCGTCCAGTTTAACTTCCAACACTTTAGCTCGCCCTTTGGTGCTTTAACCTGCACACTAAGGCTTCGGACGCAGTCGAGGATGTGCGTGGGACGTTAGACACAACAAAGTATACACGGAACAAAGAAGGGTGTAAACCCTGTCAGAGGCGAAGACTCACAATGCCTGGTGGCGTATATTAAAGTCGCTCCTGTTTCGGGCTGTGTGAGATGATCAGAGGCTAATTTTTGCGTCTCTCTATTTCCCAAATAATGTCTTCAACCTGACCTACGGACATCCAGAAGGAAATGTTTGGATGGGCTTCCGCTTAACAAATACGTCATTAGACCCTCATCGGACCCCTAATTTCTTGAGAACGATACAAATGAAAAGTATCGTTTTTACCCCCCTTTCTTGCTCGTCAGATGTTCGCTTTCAACACTTTAAGCTCGCCCTTTGGTGCTTTAACCTGCACACTAAGGCTTCGGACGCGGTCGGATATTGCGTGGGACATTCAGACTACACACTCCAATCCTTTACGGAACAAAGAAGGGTGTAAACCCCTGTCAGAGAGCGTGCGAACTCAATAATACCTGAGGTAGCGTATATTAAAGTCGCTCTGTTTCGGGCTGTGGCTGAGATGATCAGAGGCTAGTTGCTGCGTCTCTCTATTTCCCAAAATAATGTCTTCAACCTGACCACGGACGTAGGAAATGTTGGACGGCTTCCGCGCAACAAATACGTCCTTCCAGACCCTCATCGGACCCCTAATTTCGCGGGAACGATACAAGTAGAAAAAGTATCGTTTTTACCCCCTTTCTGCTCGTCAGATGTTCGCTTTCCAACACTTTATAAGCTCGCCCTTTGGTGCTAACTTACCACACTAAAGCTTCGGACGCGGTCGAGGATGTGCGTGGGACATTCAGACACACTCTCAATCCCTTTACGGAACAAGAAAGGGTGTAAACCCTGTCGAGAGAGCGATGCGAAACTCTAATGCCTGGTGGCGTATATTAGAATCGCTCCTGTTTCTCGGGCTTAATGTGGAGATGATCAGGCTAGTTTTGCGTCTCTCTATTTCCCAAAATAATGTCTTCAACCTGACCACGGACATCAGAAATGTTGGACGGGCTTCCGCGCAACAGATACGTCCTTCAGACCCCTCATCGGACCCCTAATTTCGCGGGAACGATACAAGTAAATCGTTTTACCCTTTCTGCTCGTCAGATGTTCGCTTTCCAGCACTTTAGCTCGCCTTTGGTGCTTTAACCTGCACACTAAGGCTTCGGACGCGGTCGAGGATGTGCGTGGGACGATTTTCAGACACACACTCAATCCCTTTACGGAACAAAGAAAGGGTCGCAACCCTGTCGAAGCGTGCGAAGACTCCTAATGCCTGGTGGCGTATATTAAAGTCGCTCCTGTTTCCGGGCTGTGTGTAGAGATGATCAAGGCCTGGATTTTGCGTCTCTCTATTTCCCAAAATAATGTCTTCAACCTGACCACGGACATCAGAAATGTTGGGCTTCGCACCCAACAGATACGTCTTCGAACCCTCATCGGACCCCTAATTTCGCGGGAACGATACAAATGAAAAAGTATCGTTTTTGCCTTTCTGCTCGTCAGATGTTCGCTTTCAACACTTTAGCTCGCCTTTGCGGTGCCTTTAACTTACTTACTAAGGCTTCGGACGCGGTCGAGGATGTGCGTGGGACATTCAGACACACACTCAATCCCTTTACGGAACAAAGAAAGGGTGTAAACCTGTCAGAGAGCGTGCGAGAACTCTAATGCCTGAGGTGGCGTATATTAAAGTCGCTCCTGTTTCGGGCTGTGTGAGATGATCAGAGGCTAGTTTGCGTCTCTCTATTTCCCAAAATAATGTCTTCCAACCTTGCCTGACCACGGACATCAGGAAATGTTGGACGGGCTTCCGCATAACAGATGCGTCCTTCCAGACCCCCTCATCGGACCCCCTAATTTCGCGGGAACGATACAAGTAGAAAAGTATCGTTTTTACCCCCCCTACCTGCTCGTCAGATGTTCGCTCCAACACTTTAGCTCGCCCTTTGGTGCTTGCCCCAACCTGCACACTGAAGGCTTCGGACGCGCGGTCGAGGATGTGCGTGGGACATTCAGACACACACTCAATCCTTTGGAACAAAGAAAGGGTGTAAACCCTGTCAGAGGCGATGCGAAGACTCTAATGCTAATTGGCGTATATTAAAGTCGCTCCTGTTTCAGGCTGTGTGAGATGATCAGAGCTAGTTTTGCGTCTCTCTATTTCCCAAAATAATGTATCTTCAACCTGACCACGGACATCCAGGAAATGTTGGACGGGCTTCCGCGCAACAGATGCGTCCTTCCAGACCCCTCATGGACCCCTAATTTCGCGGGGAACGATACAGAAGTAAAATGAACGTCGTCAGATGTTCGCTTTCCCAACACGCTAGCTCGCCCTTTGGTGCTTTAACCTGCACACTGGGCTTCCGGACGCGGTCGAGGATGTGCGTGGGACATTCAGACACACATAATCCTTTGCGGGTTTCAAGGTGTAAGCCTGTCAGAGGAAAAGCGTGCGAAGACTCCTAATGCCTGGTGGCGTATATTAAAGTCGCTCCTGTTTCGGGCTGTGTGAGATGATCAGAGGCTAGTTTTTGCGTCTCTCTATTTCCCAAAATAATGTATTTAACCTGACCACGGACATCAGGGAAGTATTGGACGGGCTTCGCCGCAACAGATACGTCCTTCAGACCCTCATCGGACTAATTTCGCGGAGACGATACAAGTGAAAAGTATCGTTTTACCCCCCCCTTTCTGCTCGTCAGATGTTCGCTTTCAACACTTTAGCTCGCCCTTTGGTGCGCTTTAACCTGCACACTAAGGCTTCGGACACTTGCTTGATCGAGGATGTGCGTGGGACATTCAGACACACTCGATCCCTTTACGGAACAAGAAAGGGTGTAAACCCTGTCGAGAGAGCGTGCGAAGACTCTAATGCCTGAGGTGGCGCTATATTAAAGTCGCTCCTGATGTTTCGGGCTGTGTGAGATGATCTGAGGCTAGTTTGCGTCTCTCTATTTCCCAAAAATAATGTCCAACCTGACCACGGACATCAGGAAATGTTGGACGGGCTTCCGCCTGCTAGATACGTCCTTCAGACCCCTCATCGGACCCTAATTTCGCGGGAACGATACAAGTAGAAAAGTATCGTTTTTACCCCCCTTTCTGCTCGTCAGATGTTCGCTTTCCAACACTTTAGCTCTGCCCTTTGGTTGCTTTAACCTGCACACTAAGGCTTCGGACGCGGTCGAGGATGTGCGTGGGACATTCAGACACACACTCAATCCTTTACGGAACAAAGAAAGGGTGTAAACCCTGTCGAAGGCGTGCGAAGACTCTAATGCCTGGTGGCGTATATTAAAAGTCGCTCCTGTTTCGGGCTGTGTGAGATGATCAGAGCTGAATTTGCGTCTCTCAGCTACCCCAAAATAATGTCTTCAACCTGACCCACGGACATCAGGAAATGTTTGGACGGGCTTCCGCGCAACAGATACGTCCTTCTAGCGGGCCACATCGGACCCTAATTTCGCGGGGAACGACTACAGAAATAGAAAGTATCGTTTTTTACCCCCCTTTCTGCTCGTCAGATGTTTAGCTTTCAACACTTTAGCTCGCCCTTTGGTGCTTTAACCTGCACACTAAGGCTTCGGACGCGGTCGAGGATGTGCGTGGGACATTCAGACACACACTCAATCCTTTACGGAACAAGAAAGGGTGTAAACCCTGTCAGAGAGCGATGCGAAGACTCTAATGCCTGAGGTGGCGTATATTAAAGTCGCTCCTGTTGCCGGGCTGTGAGATGATGATCAGAGGCTAGTTTGCGTCTCTCCTATTTCCCAAATAATGTCTCTTCAACCTGACCACGGACATCAGGAAATGTTGTGGACGGGCTTCCGCGCAACAGATACGTCCTTCAGACCCCTCATCGGACCCTAATTTCGCGGGAACGATACAAGTAGAAAAGTATCGTTTTTACCCCCTTTCTGCTCGTCGGATGTTCGCTTTCAACACTTTAGCTCGCCCTTTGAATTTGCTTTAACCTGCACACTAAGGCTTCCGGACGCGGTCGAGGATGTGCGTGGGACAATTTCAGACACACACTCAATCCTTTACGGAACAAAAGAAAGGGTGTAAACCCTGTCAGAGAGCGTGCGAAGACTCTAATGCCTGAGGCGTATATTAAAGTCGCTCCTGTTTCGGGCTGTGTGAGAGATGATCAGAGGCTAGTTTTGCGTCTCTATTTTCCCAAACCAATATACGCCCAAGCACGACCTGGACATGGAATGTAGGACGGGCCGCCTCAACGATAAAATTCTTTGGAACCTCAATGGACTTTAATTTCGCGGGGCGACCACCGGTATGGTTTTACCCCCTTTCATTTCAATGGGATGAACACTTTCCTTTGCTGCCGCTTTGGTGGCACGCTGAAGCTGGGCGCGGTGGGGACGACACCACTTTCGTCGCTGGAACAAGAAGTTGCAAACTTCGTGAAGGCGTAGAGGCTCTGGCCTGCAGTGGCATCAAGAGAATATTCACTAAACCGGGCTGTGTGAGATGATCAGAGGCTAGTTTGCGTCTCTCTATTTCCCAAATAATGTCTTCAACCTGACCACGGACATCAGAGAATGTTGGACGGGCTTCCGCGCAACAGATACGTCCTTCAGACCCTCATCGGACCCCTAATTTCGCGGAGACGATACAGGTAGAAAAGTATCGTTTTACCCCCCCTTTCTGCTCGTCAGACGTTTTAACCTTTCAACACTGGCTCGCCCTTTGGTGCTTTAACCTGCACACTAAGGCTTCGGACGCGGTCGAGGATGTGCGTGGGACATTCAGACACACACTCTCGAAATCCTTTACGGAACGCAAAGAAGGGTGTAAACCCTGTCAGAGAGCGTGCAGGAATATCTATGGGTGCAGGCTATTAAAGTCGCTCACTGTTTCGAGATGGGATGATCAGAGGCTAGTAGTTTTGCGTCTCTCTATTTCCCAAAATAATGTCTTCAACCTGACCACGGACATCAGGAAATGTTGGACGGGCTTCCGCGCAACAGATACGTCCTTCCCGACCCCTCATCGGACCCCTAATTTCGCGGGAACGATACAAGTAGAAAAGTATCGTTTTTACCCCCCTTTCTGCTCGTCGATGTTCGCTTTCCAACACTTTAGCTCGCCCTTTGGTGCTTTAACCTGCACACTAAGGCTTCGGACGCGGTCGAGGATGTGCGTGGGACATTCAGACACACACTCAATCCTTTACGGAACAAAGAAAGGGTGTAAACCCTGTCAGAGGCGTGCGAAGACTCTAATGCCTGAGGTGGCGTATATTAAAGTCGCTCCTGTTTCGGGCTGTGTGAGGGTGATCAGGGGGCTAGTTTGCGTCTCTCTATTTCCCAAAATAATGTCTTCAACCTGACCACGGACATCAGGAAATGTTGGACGGGCTTCCGCCAAAAAGATACGTCCTTCAGACCCTCATCGGACCCCCTAATTTCGCGGGAACGATACAAGTAGAAAAGTATCGTTTTTTCCCCCTTTCTGCTCGTCAGATGTTCGCTTTCCCAAAACTTTAGCTCGCCCTTTGGTGCTTTAACCTGCACACTAAGGCTTCGGACGCGGTCGAGGATGTGCGTGGGACATTCAGACACACACTCCAATCCCCTTTTCGGAACAAAGAAGGTGTAAACCCTGTCAGAGAGCGTGCGAAGACTCTAATGCCTGAGTGGCGTATATTAAAGTCGCTCCTGTTTCGGGCTGGGGAGATGATCAGAGGCTAGTTTTGCGTCTCTCTATTTCCCCCAAAAAAATGTCTTCAACCTGACCACGGACATCAGGAAATGTTGGACGGGCTTCCGCCAACAGATACGTCCTTCAGACCCTCATCGGACCCCCTAATTTCGCGGGGAACGATACAATGAAAAGTATCGTTTTTTCCCCTTTTTTGCTCGTCAGATGTTCCTTTCCCAAAACGGGTCGCCCTTTGGTGCTTTAACCTGCACACTAAAGGTTCGGACGCGGTGAGGATGTGCGTGGGACATTAAACACACTCAATCCTTTACGGAACAAAGAAAGGGGGGGGGAAACCCCGTCGAAGG
>BMAV01007119.1:0-24371 GCA_019973955.1 Trichonephila inaurata madagascariensis
ATGCATTATTATATATAAATGATAATATAAACGTTATTATATTATCTATGACTGTATACTTGAAAAATAATGAAAACAATAATAATAATTCATTCTGTTTTAAGTTTTCCCTCCAATAAATGTTTTTTTTTTTTTCCAAATCTGACATACAGGTTCAAATTTTTATGTGCGGCGAGCGAGATTATAATGTTTTTCCAAAGTGGCCCCCAAGTTCATTTGGGTTGGACACCCCTGATACAATCCTTTTGCATATATATTTTAAGAACTTGTATTAAAAGTGTCGAAACTGTAGAAATTTAATAATTCTCAGTGGGATAACATTAGACCGGAAAAACGAAGTGGCCTTTTCCGGTCTCTGCTTATTAAACCAAACTTGTCCGTGGTTTATGAAGTGAAGTGAAATAAAATTCGAATAATTTAGTTGTTATTGAAAGAAAATAATACGCAATGTTAATCTTACCATCGTAACAAAGGATATCAGAGATTTTAAATTTATGCGAAGGAAATATTTTCAAAATACACATGAATGAAACATATTGCAATTATTAACTCATGGAGGAATCGGAGATAAAAGATGAGCTTAATAAGTGTATTATGAATTTAGACATATATTCGGACACTGAATTAATCGACTTCATATTCTTCCACTACAGGCAAAATACACAATCTTATTTCATTGCAAGTTTCAGTGCTGACACCAATTTCCGTCTGCTTCTTTATGCTGGATGGATCTTCATCACTGTTGAAAATGTACATCATCGTCTAACAGAGTTTTTGGAATCGCAGAAATATGCAATGATCTCTTATGGATCAAAGTCATCTGTGTATGCATTTTATGCCGACAACAGAGAACTTGTTGTCAGAGATTTTGATATCCTAAAAGACGTATGGAGACTTGTGAGATATATCAGAAAAATTGACATAGAATCGCATAATATTATTTTCAGAAGATCTAACCCTCGATCATTGGCAAATTTATGTCTTTCAACAATATATACCTACAATGTAAGACCCATTTGTCCAGAAACTATTTTGCAGAAACTGGGCTGCATTGATATTTCTTAATTTTGGTACTTTGATTTCCCTCTAATGGTACATAAAATAATTTTTACAGTTAAATGATGTTTACATAAAAAAGTAGATTTTATAGTTCATAACTTGAACTCCTACTTAATTTTCTCCCAAGTTTTGTAAGTTTTACTTTTAGAGTGTTAAATTAATACTTTATTTGTGTAATATTCAGGTTATCTGACTTTAACAATTGGTTTTAGTAAAATATAATGTATTATTTATCAAAAATTATGCTTTGAAATTGTATGAGAAATATTTTAATTTCTATTTGTATGTTATTCCATTGCAAAGCAACAAATGTAACAAAAAGTGCAGGTTTTAGATAATGAATAATAGTAATTAATAACATGTTATGCAACTTGCTCCTCTTTGAATCTTTTTTCTAGAAAACATTAATATTTGGAAAATATGTAAATTTGAAAATATTCAATTAGTAGAATAACTGACTTTTTGTAAATCACTTTATATATTGTTTTCTTGTGATCCACACACTCAATGTAAAAAATATGTCTAAGCAGCATGTTTTTTTAAAAGAAAGAATAGTTTCTATTTTAAACTTTTGTGAAACATATTTATTGAGAATACCATAATATTCATTGTGTTTTTAGTTCTTTCAAACATATTTTGAACTCATTATTTCCTGTAACTAATTTTTGTTAATAAAATTTCAAATTTGAAGTATTTTTTCTACTTAATGTCTAAAAATATGCGTATTTTATCTTAACGGATGACAATATCCCTTACTTTTAATTTTATAAGACACAAAACGGAAACAAGAAATATTTTTATTTCTTAAAATAAAATATCTTATAGTTAACTATCTTTTTCTATTTATTTTTAAAACGTCATTATTTGTACCATTTTTCTTTCATCTTTAAATCCATTTTTTCTTTTTTTATAAAAGAATATCTTAAAAAACTAAGAACAATAAATTTGAAGTGTTATCTGTAATTCAGATTTTATGCTTCAAATATCTATGTAAATAGTAAAGCATCTAAAAAAATGGATGGTACTTGCATACTATTGTAACAAACACCAACTATGTTAATAAATTGCCAAGTTGGCAAACTCAATTTTCTATGTATCCTACACGATGAATTGGCAACCAGGTGCTGCGTTTTGTATAATGTCGCCAAAAGGTTGAGATAATATGTAAGTATCAAATTGGTTGTAGTCAAAAATTCAGTTGCGACATTTCTTTTCAATAGTCACTTTTCATGAACATATACTATCAAATACACAAAAACTCTCAAAAGTCATGAGAACTTCAGATATTTGAAGCATAGTTAAAAATTAATTTTTTAAGAAAAATTAATGGTTCTAACGTTGTTTACCTTAATCTACATTCGATTTTAAATACTGCCTGGTATAATTATTTTTTAAATAACTGTTTTAAAAATTTTTTAACTAAACAGTTATAGATAATGTTAGAAAAGTGATGAGGTACCAAACATTTTTGTACAAATTCATCAATATTTTCAGCTACTACTTGTTTTTACATTATGGCCATCCTTGAATATCATTTTGTCTATTTACTTCATAAAAACATGTTTGATATCAGAAATGTCTTACCATAAGGAAATCATGGTTGAAAGCTCTGATTATTTTTCATCATCAAAAAGTTAATTTAAATTTTGGTAAATTTATCTCATTCAATTGTTTGTGCTGTGTGATAAGGGCTTTAAAGAATAAAATTAAAAGCAAGAAGTCACAGTCGTTCAAAGCAGATTCAACATGCTAAGGAATCTACTTTGGAGCAGTAAAAACTTCTGTATTAATCAATCGATAACCTCCTTAATTTCATTAAGCTGAGCGAACAAGGGCTGAAATCTGTTTTTTTTATATGGTTATTTTACTAGAAAAAGTTTCTGCAACTTACACAAACAGGAAGCAGCCTTTTTTTTTCGCTAAATCAATGATAAATAAGTTACCAACTTTTTAAAATCATGTGCTGTTTGTAGATAAGAGAAAATTTAACATTTTTGGCTACTATGGACATATAACAATTTTAAGATGAAAAATTAAAGAAATTAATCCAGAAAAGTTGGAACAGTTAAACATGGCACTGGAAGCATCTTTAGGTAGGGTGCATTTCAATATCATGACTAGGTAACTTGATGTTTACTGTTAGCCTAATGGATCATTATCTTTATATGAATACTTTAAAAGACAGTTTACGTTTATCAGTCAAATTTTGTATCAGAATCAACTATATACATATACTTTTTAAAACCATGATAACAATATTAAGTATGCATTGGTTCTCAACATTTATTTTTGTAGACTCCGTAACCGGAATTTTAGAAGGAGTTCACTAATAAATAGATTAAAATTAATTAGGAGAGAACTGATGATTAGAAAACCAATAAAATATTAAAATGAAAAGCGAACTAAAAATGGTGATGATTGAAAAATGATAAAAAACAATTATGAAAAACAAGTGCCCGGAAATTCAAATGTCATGAATGCTCAAAGATATCCTACTAAATGCTAAATTACCAAAGTATTATAATATTTTCTGTTTCACAGAATTTTTTTTAAGTGCCCAGTAATTTTTGTGAGTACTTTTAGGTTATTTTATTCTTTTAAGTAGAAGTTTTATTTTGTATTCAAAATATTTTTATTAAGTATATTCATAATAAGATGAGACATTATTAAAAAATTCCCAAGTTGAAATATTAAATTATATTGTAAATAGAGTACTACTATTTCATCAAAACTGAACAGTGTCCAATCATTTTTAAGAACTACTGTGTATCAAATCACAGGATTTACTGAATTCCACTGATCCATAACTTCAGACAATTTAGCAATCTGTGTGAAGATTTTATCTAAATAAATTAAATTCTCTGCTTGATCACTTAAGAGTTTTATTACTAATTAGATTTTCTAAAAAATGAAATTTTAAAGCAAATTTGAATTCTTTCTCTTCTTTTAAATAAAGGGCTTAAAATATGCAAGTTATGTTAAACTACTTATATAGCACTTAGTCTTTAGGAAAGTGAAACACAATAAAATCTGAGAAACTTAGTTCATTTTATAACTAAGCTTGTGTTAAAAATCAAAGAAATTGTTTTTTTGTCTATCTCTTTCTCTCTCTAATTAAATTATAATTTGTACCAGCATTTCAAAAAAAACTTTTTTTTTTCATAAATTGTATACAAAGGAAAACAAAACATATTTGTGAAAAAGGAATTTATAGAATAAGTTGGAGAACTAATTAGTTCCTGGAATTTTTTTGCTTTAAATTTTTTCCAACTTCACTTACTTTTTAACTATTTTTGTTACCCTTAGTTACAATATTTTCATTTGTAGATTTTTCTATAGAAACTATCCAGTGTTTCCATATCTGCTTCTTCCACCTTTTAAATATCTCTGAAATGAACTAGGCAAATGTCAGTAAATGAAGAGTGCTAATGCAAAATCGTTGCTATCTTTGCAATATATTTCTTTTAAATTTTAATGCTTACCTTTGATCTCATGTTCATAAAAAATAATCATATTTATACTAAATAATTACTTTCCCTACACAAAATTGAAATTTAACTCAATGGAAATACAGTCGGACCTCTATATAACGAAGTCGCTAAATCCCGAAAAAGAGTTCATATGGAAAATTCATTGTACAGAGATTGATCATTTAATTCTTTTTATATAAACCACGTAAAATAAATATTTAATTCATAAACACTACATATTTAAAAAACGTAATTACTCACACCTTTTTGTAAATTAAAAATATTTATTTTATATATCTTACCTATCAAAAAGAAAGGAAAAAAAAACTGCAAAATAATAAAATTTCAAAAAAATTTGTAAAAAAAAATTATTATCTTCTCAAATTTTTAATTAATTTTTCACATGCCATGGGTTGGCCACCCTTGATCTAAAATGTTAAATGTGCAAAATTTTAGGAAAATATGTTGCATAGTCAGTATGTTAAAAGATTAAGAAAAATTTGTAAACATTTTTATATTTTTTGAAATTGCTAATTTTTATAGCTGATTATTTACAAATAAGGTAAACAATCTTCAAATTATGGGACTGAAGAAATTTTTTCCTGACCACAAATAATACTTGACATTAATTTGTTTACAAAAAAAAAAATAAAATAAAAATTCTAAGTAGTATAAAAGGGTATTAAAAATAACCCAATGAACTATTTTATAAGAAAATTTCAAAAAATTTAAATATTTTTTAGGTTCAAGTTACATCTACTAAAATAAACAGTACATTCTGATACATGATATATATTCTTTTACTAGAAAATAATATGTAAAGGAACAAAAAGTATTAAAATTCAAGAAATCAAAGTTCTATCTCTCTCTTTTTTACTTTAAAGTGGAAAGTAAGATTGCAAAAAAAGGAAATTTAAAAAATAAAATGTGTAAAAAAAGGTAGAATAACTGCAATTACCTTTAAAAAATACTTGGTACTTACATACTATCGCAACCTATTGGTGACTTTATATAATCTAGAGTAGTTTCCTTGTTTTTGGTTCAAATTTAAGAAAAAATTCTAACTTTAATCTATGTAGTGCCTTTCAAGATGTCAAATTTAAATCCTCAAATCTTAAAATGAGAAGAGGAAAAGGTACTTAACCCTTAAACGCAAACTTATTTTGAAAAAAACTGGGGGGAAAAAATCATTTTTTTTTAGTTAAGGGAAAACACATTTAAGACCTTGTTTTTGCCAAGAATACAAAATCAATCAAATTTTATTTTAATTTTGGGATTTTGATCCACATTGTTGATAAGAGGCGAATGCTGCAATCTTGCATGTACATTAACTTTTTTATCCTTCTTTTTGAATAGCTGTTTCGAAAGAAAAATTTTTATTAATAAAATATTTATTTAAACTTTTTCAACAGAATTATATAGTAGAAGTATTAATTTTAAAAAAATTATTCAAAAATTTTTTTGTCTTATATTTGGAAGCAAGGTGTAGCACACATGTAGAGACTCTTTTATTTTCCTTTGCTATCTCTTTTAGCACAACACAAAAAAATAATTTGTGGGAGCTTCTTTTTTAGATATTGGTGGAAAAATAATGTTTCATTAGTCCTAGGATTCCAGAATATTTTAGTCTACACAATTTTTTTTTATATTAGTATCACTATGGTAACTTTGTATAACTTTTTATTAAATTGCTTCTGAAAACTAAATTATTTTTCACTTCAATCTTTTTTTTTATACAAAACATATGCATTCCTAATGCTGACTTCTAACAAATGAAAGGATACTTTTTAATAATATTTATCAATATAAATTTTATCTAAATATACAAAATCATGATCACAGATCACACTCAGATGACTAGCATTTTTATTCGACAGTGTAACTTACAACAACATAAAATATGGTTCCACATGAACTATCTCATTTGTGCACAGTTAGGTCAGTTTAGCGCAATCGAATTAACTCAATCATGCACATTAATGGGTTAAGTATACCATCAACTAATGTCATTAAATCGAAAAATTTCGCTAAATGCTGACATCGTTATTATTATAAAGTTGGAACAAGCGTGCAGATATGGTTTCCACTATTGGCTACATATCATGGTATTTGGCAACGTTTTTTTGATTTGACAAAATTAGTCAATGTGAAAAATGTATTTACTTGATTCAAAATTGCCTAAATGTTTTGCTATGTGTTTTCTAAAATTTATAAGTTAGTAGTCATCGTTTTGATGTTATTTACACTTGTCACTTGTGATAATAATTTTTACAAATACTACATTATGATCACTGGTGTAGCTGGTCTTAAGTGGGCCCTGTATAAAGATTTATTGGGGGCTCTTTTCTGGAAATAAGATTTTTGTTAATAGAACTATTGATAACATTTTACAAATTTGTACCATTGGGCCCCATATCATTGATACGGCAGTAGCTACGCTCCTGATTATGATATAATAATTAAAATGATATATACTGCTAACACAAAGAAATATCAATGCTTACGGAACATTACTTTCAGCTAAAAAAAAATAAAACATTAAAATGGAAAAAAAAAGTTAATTCAAACATGTTGCTATGGGTGTCATTAGAATAACTTCACTGTCAGCTTATTAAACACTACTTTTGCACAAAGATTAAAACTTAGGAATGCTTTATTACCTTTTTTTTAAAAGGTCACACTTTGTTGGATTAAGATTTTAATAAAATGAAATAATTTCCTACACATAATTTTAGTATGAGGTTCCGAGATATTGGTAATCAGTGACTCGAGATCACAACTGATTTTTATAAAACAGACATACATTCAATTTATTGAAAACTGAATTACCATTTGCATTATTTATTTCTGCTTATAATTTTACATACATAAATGTACAACATTAGCTAACAGTCAAAATTTCTCCTCTGCGTTTTTCTATTAAATTGCAAAAGCTTTAATATAATTTATGTGACAAATTTTACTGGTACTTAAATATAATTCTGTTAACCATGAAAAAGTGATAAAAATTTTGTAGCCCATAAATCTTTTAACAGCATTCTAATTAAAAAATAATTCTATTTGATCAAAAGATTTATTTAAAAAAATCTGCAGGATAATACAATAGTATCCCTTAATTTCCCAAATTCCATTTTCAATTACAGATATAATTAGAAGTATTTTAAAAGTTCTTTTGAAAAATTTGTAATGTTCATCATTGCATAATGTAAAAATTAGTTCAAACCTTGCAGAAATTATTTTACAGGATATTTAGCAGATCATATTAACATTACTCTTCTAATAATTATGAAATATAGTAATTACATATTAACATCCCTGCAGAGCCGGCTCTAGCAGTTTTGCCTCCCCTCTTTTCAAAGCAAAAAATAGAAAAAAAAGAGATAAGTTATTCACATAAATACACACCTATAAAACTGGAATAATTCTTGCAAACAAAAAAAGGTGTTATAACAATTATATATATTATTTTAGGTCTTATTTGAAATGAATTAAATATTAGAGAAGGAATCACACACCCATTTCAGCGGGTCAATTTCTTCAAAAAAGAGTCTACTAATGGTGGGAATCACAAGCATTTATTTTAACATATAATAACTACACTCAAGAATAAAATGAAATATCTCATGTGGCTCACTAGCTATCAAACCTCCAATTAGCCCAGCCCCCTTTTGGATAGCTAACACAGGACATTGTATGGGTGAAAGGAATGTCCATTGTGACATTCTAGGATGGAGAGAAAGTTACTAGAGAAAGATGTGTAAACAAATCAAAATTCATGAATTAACATATAGTCCCATCTTGCCTTCAAGTTTCAACAGAAAAGAAAATTGGCATTTAAAATGTAGTGTACAAAATAAGGAAATAAGATACATTAAATGAAATTCCAACCCAATAATATTTCAGAAAATATATAAAAAATTTTGTAACAAGAAAAAAAAAATTCTCAAATTCGATTAAAATTTGCTGCCCCAGGCAGGTGTCCAGTTTGTCCGGTCCTGGAGCCGCTCCTCATCTCTGTAGCCAAATTTGTACCTTTTGAGTTGTGCCATGATATAATAACAATAAAGGGGGGGGGGAATTCTTACTCAAGTGTTTTATTGAGAAAAGTAATGAGAACTGGATGGAAAAAGGTAAATTTGCATGGGGCAAATTAGGATGCTGTGATATTAATATGTAAGTACCAAATTATTCGTAAAAATTACAATTGAAATTAAATTGCAATCATGCACATTATATTTATTTGATTGTCCTCTAAGCTGGATTATGGGTCAATTTAGAAATTGAAGTATTTACAGCTGAATCAATTATGGAATTAAACTCATTATCATATATTTCAGCCTTTTAATTATTATCAATCAAAGAACAATACTAATGAGAAATTTGGGTGAAATTGTCGAATCGGCCGCTTCTCCGCCAAATTTAGAAAAATCACGTATCTCCTTCACTGGAGAACAAATTCAGAATGGTTACCAGATTTATAGCGCATTTATCGATTTGGCGAGAAAACACTTGGCGCGAGAAGCGGCTGATTCGACAAATCAACCGAAATTTGATTACAAGCAGAAATATTTCCTTAAAGGTTAAAAAATTAGTTAACAAGCATTTTAACATTAATGCATGGCATTTGACATTGTAACATAAGAAGACTTAATAATAGTTTATGAATAAATTTTATATTCTGATATTAAAATGTGTTACTTACCCCTTACAGAGATAAAATACTTTTTTTTAATTGCTCACGAAATTGATCAGGTTTATAAATGATTCTAACAGAAATTTTTCCAGTTTCTTTAAATTTCGGGTAACTATAAAATTTAATGGCATCAATTGTCATAAATGAAATTTTCCAAATTTATATACGTGTGATCAGAGATTTCATTTCGATATTGAAACCGAAACTGAATAAAGCGCTGAACTTAGAAAGTGGTTAACAGTTAAAAAATATTTTTCTTTTTCTGCTTGTAACTAACTAAAAGTTATTGGAAAATTCGAAGAAGTAAACGGTCGAAAAGGTGATTCGCAGGAAGTGCATGATATAGGAGAAAGAGTGTGTTCATTTAAGCCGCATTCACACCAAGGCAGCCAGCGTTGAGCATCTAGCCAATCAGAGACTTCATCTCGGGCGAAATACTCTGATTGGCTAGGCTGCCTTTACCAGTACTGCGCGGGTGTGAATGTGGCTCTGAAGACGCGGTCGGTTGAAAGGTTGAACGTGGTGTATTATTTTCCACAAGTCTTAAAAGGTTGTATCCTTTTATTTATTTATTTTGTTGGTTCCCTCTTCAGAGCAAGAGGGTTTTTTTCCACTTTGGTTTGATTTTTTTAGTAATTTTCCAATCTCTGTTTTTCTCTGGGTTTTATTTTTTTTTTTTAAAAAAAGATTCAAGCTGAGTCATTCCAATTTTATCGTCACTGATGTTGAGGAACAACCCTTAATCACTAATATTTTAATAATGGAATCAGAAATTTCAAAATTCTTCAGATCTTCTGTAAGGGATGCGGAAATCATTTTACGAGCTGGACAAAAAATTATATCTGAAATCAATATATTAGTAGAAAGTAGCCAAGGATCCTCTCAGATTCCAAAATCCAAACCACAGCTATTACATGCAGAAATAAAGAATAAAACTGCTCGTCATGAGAACATAAAAAGTGTCTTTTACCCGTAATGGAAAAATAAGATTCTCTACACTAGACCCAGTATGTGCAGCACAAATACTATCTCTTGAGAAAATTTTTAATGTGTCGGTTAAAACGAATATTCTTTGGGAGGGAATCACATCTAGATTCCTAATTTATGAGATTCCACTTGATATATCTCTAAATGAGATTGCAAAAGAACTACAAGAAACCAATAATTTAGAAATAATAGAAATGAGAAGATTTATTAAAGGGACTCGGCAACAATTCTCACCAATATTAATCACAATACTCGGGACAACTTTACCGAAAACTATAAAACTGTGGTTCGTAATCACCAGAATTCAAGGCTACTTGGTCAAACCCAGACAATGAACAACCTGTTTCAGTTTCCTGCATTCTACCAGATTTTGCCAAAAAACTGCAATATGTATCAACTGTGGTATTTCGCATTCAGGACAATGTTCTAATAACTCGAGATGCATAAATTGCAAAAGGGTGATCACCCAACTAACTCAGTAAGTGCTCGAATATATAAAAGAAAAAAGATATTGGAATTGAAATGTCGTGAGCAACATCTTACATTGGGAGAAGCGTGAAGATTCCGTGACAATAAAAGGACATCCTATTCTTCAGTAATCCAGACTAGCTGGTTAATCAAATATGCAAGACTATCTGGAAAAAAAAAACTTTTGAAAACACAATGCTGACACACACATCTTTTCAAACAATATTAGAAAGAAAGCAAACTTACCTCTTTAATTATGGAAGCTTTTCAAGAAAACAATGGAGTCTATTACTTTCTCACCTTAGCAGGTTTTGAAATGGGAGAAAATCAAGTCATTCCCATTGCGAAAGAAAAAAGCTCTTGGTAACAAATCACTCAATCCATAAAACACGTGCATCTAGTGAAAGTGACGCATCCAATAACATAGGCATAGTATAATTATGGAATTATGGTTTTTGTAAATACGTTCCTTTTTTTCGAATTTTTGTTTTGGGGGCTAATTATTGTCTTCATTAGTTTATTTTTCTTTCCTCAAAGGGAGGATAGTTTTTCTAGTTAAATTTTTTTCTTTAATATTTATGAATATAATTCAATGGAATTGTAGAGGCCTCAAAAATAAATTCATATGGTTAGAAAATATCCCTCCCTTTTTTCTGAAGCAGATATCTGGATTTTTTCAAGAAACCTTTTTATCTGAGTGTGATAATATAAATTTCCCAAAATAAAACCATTTTTAGAAAGACTGAGAGACAGATCGGGTGGTGGTTTAGTAATAGCTGTTCCTTCAAATATTTCTGCACAACAGATTGCTATACAGATTCAACAAATCAAGATTTAGAAGTCCTCGCAATTAAAATAGATGTTCGAAATATTTCATTTTATAATGTAAATATTTATGCTCCACGGGGATTTAACATTATATTGATTAAATCTTTCTTGAATCCCCTAACTGCTCCAATGTTGTTCATTTTGGTGATTTTTAACCTTCATCACCCGATATTGGGGATTGAATCACATCTCAAGGTATAGTAATGAATTTGTTAGATAGTTACTGATTCCTAATTTGGTTTCTGTTCCCACATATAGAAGTTCAGCAGGTACAGCATCATTAATAGATCTTACAGTATGTTCTTTTCAAGCATGTCTGGATACTGCAATAGTTATGTTTTAGATAGATCTTTTGAAAGTGATCATAGTCAATTATTACAGAGCTTTCTCTCTTCAATTCAAATAAAGCGAATTTTTAAAGTAAACTGGCAAGCTGTTATGAACGAAACGCATTTTATTTTTAAAATAATCAAGTTTATTCTGAGAATCTTTCCCGATAAGATATCACAAGAAGTTATTACTAATAATATTGGGAAATTAAAGTTTCGAATAGATCCTTCCCACCATGAGATTGGAATAGTACCCTGTTATAAATTCTATAAGCCTACAAAAAATATTTAGGAAGAGCTATTAGAGATTTCACCTGAATTATATGGATCGAATATAAACAATATGCGAGCAAACTTAGATTCCCCCATTAAAATGCCAAAAGAATGTATTGGGACAAAATATGCAACAATATTTCTAATCCCAAGATGTTTTAATATTCTGAAAAAATTTCCGCAGTTACTGACACCGATCAAAAACTTAATATTCTTCAACTTAATAATAGGTTTTATCCACTCATCACTCCAATTGCAAGCAAATAATAGCTTGCAGATTATTGCATCTAAAATGCCTATCATGAACCACTTCCTTTTGGATTTTCTCAACGACAAAAATAACCTTCTTAATACGACATTTTCATATTTTTCAGTGCATAATGCAATAAAAAATTCAAAAAACACAACTCCTGGAACTGATCATATTACGGCAACTTTCTTTAAAAATCTTGATCAAAATCAACGCAATGTAATTTTAAGATATTTTCAAAAATTATTTGATAATGCAATTGTTTCAGATTCCTGGAAGCATGCAATCATTCTCCGATTCAAAACCATGTAAAGATAAAAACTAAGATGTCTTCCTACAGACCAATAGCTCTGACTTCTGTATTTTCAAAAACTTTGAGAATTTTTAACTAATCGGATTTCTTTTTATTTAACTAAAAAGAAGGAAAAACTTCATTCCCAACATTATTATGGTTTCGTTCGCTTTCAAAGATAGCAGAAGCGCTACTTATCTTGTACATAAGGCAATAATGAATGCAAAATTACAGAAACAATTTTTGTAGGAATAAGTTTTAGACATTAAAAGTGCATACGACTCTATTTACGTGGATGGTCTTGTTTATAAATGTTTACAAAAATTGGGTATAACCCAAAAACATAGCAAATTGGATACATAAATTTCTCACATCTCGAACATTTCAATTAAAATGGAAGGGTTATTTTTCTTCCAAAAAACTTGTTCCGTAGGTTCTAGCCCAAGGCAGTGTCCTATCTCCTATTTTATATACTATTTATATGAACGATATTTTCGATACCTTAAAGTCGGAAGTTGAATGTCTGGTTTATGCCGATGATATATTTATATTTTGCTCTCATAAATCCATTGATGTTATTTGCAAAAAAATACAGAATACACTGGAAAGAATTTCTCAGTGGTGTAAATATTGGAAACTGAATTTAAGCCCAAAGAAATGTACAATAGCTGAATTATCAAATAAAAGAAATTATACTCTTCTAATATTTTGTTGGCTGGTTTCCCCTGGTGGCAAACTTCTATTAAATACTTGGAAGTTTTTTTTTTCTAAACGCTGTCAAATTTTTTTATATTAAAAGTAACTAAGTATTAAAGCAGCAGAAAGGGATCAATGCACTGAAGGGGTATGGCATATAAACATTATGGGCCGAGATCAAGAGATCTCTCATTAATTTAGTTAATAATAGCATATGCAGTGTTTTTACTACATTTGTCACGTACTGTAAATGGTCTGAAAATCAATTAAAACCTTTCAATGTTATTCAAACTGAAGCCCTCGAATAGCCTTAGGTCTCCCTCAATGGACCCCAAATGTGCTTGCTACTAAGTTAGCTGGTCAAGAAATTTTGTCAAATAAAGTGCAAGAAGATTGGCAAACAAGTTTTTATTACTCAAATCTCTTATAAGAGTATTTTCTCCTCTTTATTACAATAACCACGAGACAATGAATCTTAATGTTTTGGAAGAAGATAAAAATAATATCATTAGTGTACTTCATGATTTAAATGTTGATGATGATCAAATTATTTCAATTCCCAGATTAATCACCTTTTTAGACCTTCCATGTAAAATTTATATCAATAGTTTTAAATTTCAAGATAAAAACCTACCGATTCCTGCAATAAACGTTCTATTTGATGAAACGATCGCGAACGTAAGTTTCAAAAGTTTTTTGTTATCACTGCTAATGCTTCAAAAAATCACCAAATTACTTCGATAGCAGGTATATAAAAAAAATCTTCATTTGCTTACAGAATCAACCATTACAACTCCGTTTTTACTGTAGAAGCTTTGACTATTTGTCAAGCTTTAGATGATCTGGTGGATTCTAATGTAATTTACTTTCTCTTGTCGGATAGTCTTGTTCTTTCACTTCAAAATTACTCGACCCAAATCCATAAGGTAATTCATAGACTCGCTAATAAAATTTACATGCTATCTAACTACATTAATCAGTTAATTTCTGCTTTGGATTCCGGGACATTCAAAATTAGTGGAATGAGAGCAAGCGGATAATCTCGCAAGATCGGTCACGGAGTCCAATGTTTTGCATTGACTGGATTGCCTCGAACATTCATAAAAATATATATCGAAATAGAATTAAAAAATCAATGAAAAATTTTACTTAAGCAAATATTTTGAAATTTGGGAAATATTCCGGTCATTGATATTATTTCAAAGTGGACAGAGGAATCGGAGAGAAGAAATTTTAAGCACTCGAATCTCAGTAAAAGATTACCATTCAGGCCTTCATAGAATTTAACTTACAGAGGATAATACAATGTGTACCACATGTAATTGTATTAATGATTTGGACACATTATACTAAACTGTACTTGAATATACTAAACATCAAAACAACCTCCTGGTATAGTACTTCATATTGATCTACACTCCACTATCACGTTTTAGAGATGTTTTGGAAAAAAGCAATGTATAACAAATCAACTTTCATAATCTTTTTAAAGGGAATGAAATATTTTAGTATTTACTAATCTATATTAAGCTTTCATACTTTTTCTAATATTTTACTTTTTTGAGGGATCATAGCCTGTTTTGCTCTATATCACTACTCAAAATAAATCCAGTAATCAACTAACTAAAACAATAACAAAATGCATTACTCTATAGAGTTATCAAAATGGGTGGCTTTTAAAAGTAAGCTATTGTTTCGAAAAAAAAAAGTTAAGAATAACATTGCGTCAACAGTCTTTAGATCTTTTCTCCTTTGCGTTACTGTAACTTTGTAGTAAATTGTGTGTTGTTTGAAATTTGTAAAAGTATATCGTCGGCCTAGTAATCAGACTGCGTAACTCCACCCGTGTAACTGAATTTATAGGAGTTACAGCAGCATAAGCATATCTTTTGGCGCGATTCCTTAATCCTTTTGTTTTGTCTACGCCATGCCTCAGTGCGCGCTCCGCTTTTAATTTACTCCTTCATTTATTCCGCTTTTTATTTATTCCTCACTACTTTTTTATTTCATAATAAAACTAGATTTCGAAGGGAGAGGTGGTGGCAAGATTTTAACATAAAATAAATACAACAGAAAGTAATATTAATGTATTACACTTCCAGATATATAAATTATTTACACTATTTTAAGCGTTCATTACACAAAATTTCTAACAATGTGTTACTTTTGTTGAGCAGAGACCCGCAGGAAATCTTTTAAAACGGGGGCTGGGATTTTCCATCACGCCAAATCCTTCTTTTTCTAGCCAAGGTGGATCGCCAAAGACGTATCACATGAGAGGAACCGGTTTACGCAGTAACCATATGCGATTTGCTTTTGTCCACAGAAAAAATTCGACAGTAAAAGCCGCACATTCACACCAAGGCGTACAAGCGTCGAGTACTAAGCGTCTAGCCAATCAGAGTCTTCCTCTCGCCCGAGGAAGAGAGTCTCACGGGTGGCTAGTACCTAACCTCACGACGTTTGTCTACTGCTGTATCGAGAAACCTTTATACCTGCACTTCTGATATTCATTTTCTTTTTTAAAAGCTGCTCTGGAAATAATACCAGGGGTGGTTTCGGCACCAGCCGATGTAACGATTTCTCGAATTCACTTTGAAAAAAATCGAATCAAAGTCGATTTAAAATGCTTTATGCATTTCTCAATGCCATTCAATTTTTTAAGTATTTTTTTTTTTTTTCAAAGCAAAAAGAATTAATATCATTTAAATATGGTAAATTACATTAATTTTACAAATACAAGACATAAATGTTAAATTACACACGTAGTTTTATTTTTCTGATGTACTAAGAGTAATTATTTATCTAATCCAGAAATTTCATATATCATTATTCTAAATATATTATTTGTTTTAAATACTCTATCATTATCTTAATTTCTAAAGGGAGATAATCACTCATGTTTTCGAAATATTCAAATACTTTTACTGATTTTCATAATTATATTTCTTCATAGCTGATTAATTATACTCAACAAAAGATTATTTCATACTGAGTTTTTTCCTATGTATGTAGTTAAAAAGATATAATTTGGAAGCGAATATATATACTTGCAGTACGATTTTTATTTTTATGTTTTCACATTTTCATTACTTTTCTCTTTTTCTCGTTTATAATTTTTTCAGAAAAAATAGTAATTTACAAAAATTGTTGATATATCACATAAGTTAGTGAATAGTATAAAAGAAAATTCATTTTCTGCTCCAGATGGTAAAATGTGATGAAAATAAATCCAGAATTATCCATGAAAAAATTTAGAATTCTTAACAACCGAAACATCACGACTCTTAGAAACGGATTTGTGAGAGGGTGGGCTGCGAAATGATATCTTATTATTTGCACTACTTGTCTGAACAGAAATCAATTCAATTAGGGTGCATTGGGGATATAAATATATATTTATCTTAGGCCAGCATATCAAAATTTTAGCACTTTTTATAAAACAAATTAACACATTAAAAAAAAAACCCAAACCAATGTCTTTTGAAATTCCTTTATTCCTAATAATCCTAAATGATTTATTATTATTATTATCGTATCAACAAAAGAAAAGACTTTATTAAAACTCTTGAATCATCAGTAAAACTTTTATATACATCTGTGTATATATAAGATTTTTATATTACCGGCAGGAATTTTAAGAGTGTATATTTATTTTCTAAACAAGTTATAAGATGTAACCATTCTTTTCAATGAAAATGAGTGATTTCCATTTTGTACAATTTATAATCCAATATTTTAACCTTATACAACTACAATTATACCAAAAATTATAACTGACATAGTTTAAATATTCATGTAAAAATTAAAATAGAATTTGCATTTACAATGATAAGGTGTCAAAATTGTAATGATTTAAAATTCATTGTTTTCTGATAAAAGTTAATAAACATTTAAAAACTTGTAAAACTCAAAAATTTAGAAAATATTTTAAGAATATTTTATTATTACTAAAGATTCAACAACATATCAACTGCGAAATCAGATGTTTCTACTTAATTTCTTAATATGCATATATCCATAAGAAAATAGTATGCTATTTTAAATTTTTGCGATGACACTTCCTTTCTAAGCTCCATAATAATCAAATTTATATTATTTGAGGACTCAAACATTTCTTTGCATATTCTAAGAAAAAATCAATTCTTTGTGTTCATTTTTAAAATTAACGTCTTTTTTTTTTTTTTTAACTAAATTCTGTGCTTTTTTTTTTTTTTTTGCTGAGTTTTTTGATGAAATTATTCATTCCAGTATCTTGACGAAATAACTTTAAAACTCATTTATTAAGTCATCAAACACTTTTTTCTGCTAAACATAATTATTAAAGCTATATATTAACAAAAACTTAGTATAAAGTGGTTTAAATGTTTTATTGTTATTTATTTATTTTACTCTTCATTTTTGCTAGTAGATACAAAATGCAATGTGTTTAATTAAAAATGTTTTGAAACTCTAAATCGTCGGTGTTTTTTTTTTTTATTATGCTTTTAAATTTGATTTTTTAAAAATTTTTATAGTTTTTGTTTCATTTTAAAAGTGGCTGCGGTGATTATTATTTTGAACTCGATGCTTGGGAATGTAGCGGGTTCCCACTGTGTCGAAGGCATATATTACGGCTAAATCTGCAGAGCAATTTTTTCCCGTTGTTGTGGTGTTGGTAGTTAGGAAGGGTTGCCAGCTCATGTATTAGATACTCTAGATACTTGACCGAAGGTAAGAATGTATGCAATCTTTCATAATATCCCTTTTGTTGCTTTATAGTGTGATGTTCAATGTAATCCCACTTGCTACTATCTTTAACTTTTGTATACATTTTAATTTACATTTGTTTTTAAATCCTGTATACAAATGAGTAAATATTGATAAAATCACAAAAGAAAAATTTTTTTGATGTATTCCTTTCATGGTTATACTTGAAAAATTTTACTATAAAAATTCAATCACAATGATGAAAACTCTTATAAAAAATATAGGATTTGTAAGAAATAAAATTAAGTATATCATTTTTTTAACTCCTTGGACGATCTGGAAGTCAGGCTAGATGTGCATAGACAAAATATTTTCCATTATCTATGTAAATATTTTTCTATGAATGATACATTTCATGTGAAATATATAGTGTTTAGTGAAGCTGATTGCTGTGCCGTTGGGCCTGAGTTCAAATTCCGAAGAAGGCATGGATACTTGTAAATGAAAAGTGTTTTTACGGCATTGGGGTACTCTAAATAGCCGTCGAGTTACAAGTCTTCTCGGGATGTTGGTGGAAGGGGAAGAGAGGTGGGAGGCCCCTGATCATCCCAGGGTGTTCTTCCACAAAATTGGGATGGAATCGAGCCAAATCACACTGTCACCTGTATGTAGTTGCTCAAAAGCGCGGGGAAACGACAGGAGTAAATCTAGCCTCTTACCATGGATGAATTTTGTGGGCCTTGATTTGATATTAAATATCGGTTACTGCCGATCAGGTGGCATAAGTAACAGCAACAGAATTTTTCACCAGATATTAGATTTTTATACACGGGGATGTATTGCAGAAATGTCAAGACAATTGCAGTTTTCTAACGTATAAAAAAAAAAAGAAAAGGAAAGCTACTTTTAATGCGGTAAAACTAGAAGAACTTAAAATGGTAGATTTCTTTTAAATAAATTGATCAAAACCAATATTTAATTCAACTTGAAAGATATGTTTTAAAACAAAAACGTTTCTGTTCTTTTACGACCTGTGATTTTATTCTTTAAAAAATTTCTCAATATGACTGACTGCATACAAAACATGAATTTGCAGTAATTTATTATGGTATTTATAATGATGATTTCACCGAAGTACAATATGAGGAACACTGATTCATAACACAGAAATGCATCATTGCATCGATAGGTCGAAGAGCTTTTAGCTTATATAATATAATATTTACGCTATGAAAGCCATTCTCAAAATTTTCTTTGAATTATTGATTTCCAATTAACTAAAGATAATATTACCAAAAGCAGTGCCGATTACATTAGGCGGAGTAGGAAATTTGCTACGGGCCCCGTTTCTGGGGCCCAAAAGAGCGTTCTGTTAGTTAGTGCCCAAAAGTCGGCTAAGGGCCCCGGAGAATTGACTTTTTAGGCCCTTGGTCATTTAATAGAACGCGTAAAAGAGAGTCAAGTATGGTCAGAACCAAAATAAAATAAATTTGGCCAAAACCGGGTTTTGACATTTCCAAATGGTAGCCAAACAGGCGTACATTCAAATGTGGCTGTCGTCTATTAAATTTTTCTTACTCTTGCTACGTCACAGAGGAAGGGCAACACGAAGTAATTTAGAGTTAAAGGAAGTGGTGGAATGCGGTTCTTCCGCAACAAATTAGTCTAATCAAAAATAGTCCGAAATTAGCCTGTGTTGCTCTATATCCCCTTCAACCTTTCAATCAATCAATAGTCCGAAATATAATTACATTTTTTAAAGAGAACACATAAAAAATGAAATTTTAATGTTAGTTTTGGGGTTTAACTAGATTCATTTTTTGAATTTTTTATCATACGACGAGAATATTAAATGAGTTTTCTCATTTATGCTTCTTACTTGATGACTTTGAAACCAGCTGAATTTAAAAAGCAACTTTTTTGATTATTCCCTTAACAACGGATTGTTTGGAATATATTTGGTTTTGAACCCTTTGTCATTAATCATTGGACAACTTCCGCATGTGTGAATGATGTAAGAAAAGTTATGTATATGGATATAAATAACTGTAACCATTAAGTGGTAAACAAGATATGTTTTTAAATTCATCTGGTGTTAATTTTGAAACATATTGTGTTTTGTATTATAGATATTTAAATAGTAATCAAAATGGTCAAATATTTTTTTCGCTTGGGTTACATAGGAACAAAATACAGGTGATCTCTCTCTCTATCTATATAATATACTCATTCTTGACTACTGAATATGACTTGTATATGCGTTACATTTAGACTAATATATTAAGTAATAAACACACAAATATATATATGATAATTTCCATTTATGAACTATTACAAATTAAGTAGAATTTTTGTTGTTTTTTGGTGTAAGAGAGATTTGCCTTTATTTCTCATTTTTTACACATGTTTTGTTATTTTTTTATAGAGGTATTCAAAAACAAATTGATAAACCACATGAAACTATTCAAGGGGCTGTGGAGGTATGTTTTTGTAAAATTTAATTATTTAATTTCTTCATAAAAGTTATATTTTTAAAACATTTCTTACTTATTTTTATGTGACTGAAGTCTGCAAATTTTTACTATCCAGTAAACCTTTTGATTTTTTTTAAATATGAACCAAATTTTAAAATGTTTTGTCTGCCCAAAACTGTAAATATATGTGTAAATACAATGTTTCTCATTTGAAATAGATTATAAATTTAATATTTATTTGATTCTGGAATTCTTAAATGTTGCCTTTTTTTTCCCTTAGTACTGTTTTTATCTTATCAAAATTGCATTGAATGAAATCAAGGCCATGATAGCCGAGGGGTCTTGTTTCAAACTTGTAGCTGGTGAGTCATGAGCTTGAGTCCTGGTGCCTCTAAAGAACTGATGTGTAGAGGAACTGATGCTTGTTAAATCTGTTTTGGTTCAAAATCCTTACATTACCATGTTGTGAAAGTTTTGAGGGGGGGGGACGTTAGGTCAGGGCCGCTCTAACAGTTTTGCGCCCGGAAAAAAAGGGAAAATCCCACCCTCTCCCACAGAAAAAAATTATAATTAAAAAGTTTGCAATAAATATGCACCTGTAACACTTGAATAATTCCAGTGAATAAAAAGGCTGTGAATATATATATATATATATAATTTTTTAGTCTTAAAATTTAAAAAATTTAAATTAGGACTGTTTACTTTTTTTTTTCAAAATAAAATGTAAGAAAAAGGAATCATCCATTTCAGCATGCCAATTTCCCGAAAAAATAGTTTTATGGTAAAAATCCCGTTTTTTTTTTAACTTATATAACTACACTCAAGACTAAAATCAAGCAAAAACATCTCACATGGCTTTTTATCTACCAAAACATCTCCCTGTGGTTTTTTTCTCCCAAAAATTTTTTATTACCCTGTCCCTTTTTTGATAGTGACAAGGACCCTTTGGGGGAAAGGAATGTCCTTTGACCTCATGGGATGGGGGGAAAGTTACTTGAAAAAATGAAACATTTAAAAAATTTTACGAAACATATACCCCCTAGAACCCTTCAAGTTTCAAATAAAAGAAAACTGTCACTAAAAAATACAGAGTACAAAAAATGGAATTAAGATCCCCTTTGAAATAACCAAATTCACCAAAATGTTTCGAAAAAATATAAAAAAATTTTTAACAAAAATATTTCTTAAATGATCCAAATGCGCCAAAATTTTCCCCGGCGGGTCCCTTTTGTCGCCCCAGAGCCTTTTATTATTTCATCTATTCAAAAACAATTTAACTCTGAAAAAAATTATTCACCTACAGCCCACACATTGCTTTGGAGTGCAATGTTAATAAAGAAATCAAATCAAATTTTTTTCAATCCCAAAATTTTAAAAAAGAAATGCTTTTGGCAAAAAAATACTAAGGATAAATAGCTATCTTTAACATTTATTTCTAAATTATTTTCTATGTTAGAAATATGCTACATTTAAAGGAATTTTTATTGTAAAAGAAACTTTGTGACAAAGTTTTGAAGAAATAGAATTCAATGTATAGGAAATGAATTTCATTTTTTTTTTATTGTATTCAAAAAACATTTAAGATAAAAAAATTCTACTTGATTTTTTGAGCATTTTGTTTTATTTTTTTCTTAAAGGATTTAAAATATGCCAACAAATAAATTTATATTAAATAATTTTTTCCCTATTTAAGAATTTATAATTTAGAAGAATTTATTATAATAATAAAATTAAAAATTTATGTAAAAATCAATATTATTTGTGACAAATTTTTTCACAATCATTATTAAACTATGTTTTATTTATGTATTTTTGTATTTAGCTTTTCTTTTAAAACTTGAAATCCTTTTGTAAAGCAGCAATAGTAGTTTTATTTGAAATAATTTTATCTTTAAACTTTTTAAATATTCAGTATTCTTTTCTGTTGAATATCTTCTTTTTCAGAGTGCTCTTTTGGGATTAAAACTTCAAAATTATCCCAAAACAACTTTTGCTAGTAGAACAGACAAAGGTGTTCATGCTTTGATGAATGCATTTCATGTAGATTTAAATCATACTATGCCTGGTGAAGTTTATCAACCTCATCATATAAAGAAAGTGTTGAACTCTTATTTTATTGAAAACAATCATGAAATAATGTAAGATTATTTTCTTATTAATATGTATATTTATGTATACTTTTTATACTTGCATAAATGAAGCAATTTAAATAGATACTTAATTTTCCTTATATCCATACTATTTTATGCAACAAATAAATAAAATGTCATTTTTTTCTGTGTATAATGATTTAATGTTGTATGATTTTAATAGAAAAGGAAAAGTATTTCAAGTTCCAAACTTTTTTTCTTATTTTTTTAAATAATTTGTATAATTGTGTTTTTGTTACTTGCATATTAGCCAGATGACTATTTTCATGAAACAGAAAACCATTGTAAAATACTGTACTTTTGCTTTGTCAATAATGAAAATTTTCTCCTGTGTAATACCAACTTATGTAGGTGGATCCAAAAAAAAAAGTTATAAGCTGCAGCATTTGAAAATTACATATTGAGGAGAAATTTTGTTTTCCCAGGGTGGAGAGAAATGGTGCTACTTGTCATACAGCTGGTTTATGAGTAAGTAGTGAAAGTTTCCAGATGGTTCAGGATGATTGAAATGGAAAGACTCTAAGGAAATTGGTCTTGTTTGGAAGTTCGAGCAGTGATTAGATTTTTATGGGCAAAGAATGTGTCCGCATCTGCAATGAGCAGACAACATGTAGCAAAATTGTGTCACTCTTTTCAATCTGGCAGACAGGATGTCGAAAACTGCAATATGATAGAGAGTGGCCGGCCAAGTTCTTCAATGACAGAAATCACCATGGGACAGATTAGAGGAATAATTCAAAATAATCAACGGGTAACTATGTGTGAAATTTCATCAGAGCTGGGACTAAGCTATGGTAGCGTGCAGCATATCGTTTCTAATGTGCTGCGACATTCCAAGACAGTGCTGTGAAATCATCCACCTAGACAGGGATCTAATTTCTACCAAGATGGGTTAAACAAGTTGGTTTTGCATTTTGATAAATGCCTAAATAGACTTGGTGATTATGTCGAAAAGTGATATTAATTCTCTTTTGTATTTTCTGTGTATTGTTAATAAATATTTTTTTATTCAATTTGTAACAATACCTTTTATTCAATAACCTTGTGTATAAGTTGGCTAAAATCTTTGCATAATCTGGGGGTAAATTCTTCAAAATCTTTGCCAATTTATTAATCTACCAGCTATTATGCAAGTACTACATTATTTTAATATTTTATGTGTTGCAATTTTTCTTGAATGTATTATATGCTAAGTAGGTCTATATGTAAACTAGACAAGTTTTTACAAATAAGTGCTAGCATTCAAAGAAATTTATCCTCTTCAAAATAACGCCAGAGAAGTTTATACAAAATTTCCAACATTTTCAAGCCATCGAAACTGCTTTTAGTCACTGAAGTAAATGTTCACAAATGTAGAAGTCATTTGATATAACATTTGAAATATCTTTCTTTTTACAACTGTTGATAAGTTGGGATCATATGGTGAGGATTTATTACTGCGTTGCTAAGAAAATTATTCTACTGAGGCAATGTTATCTAGGTTTTTGTGTTGTGTAAAAAAACCATTATCTTGAATAAAAAAAGTCCCTTTCTTACTCAAGATTTATCTTTGTTTTGTAATTGAAAAGCACCACCTTTTCAAGAACAAATTCTTGATGAATAATGTAAAAAAAAATTCTGATCAATTTAATCTTAGTCTTGTTTCTGAAATATATTTTATGTGTGTGTTCAAGAGAATATAGTCCTTTCCACTTTACGTTTTATCCATATTTG
>BMAV01007120.1:11281-36552 GCA_019973955.1 Trichonephila inaurata madagascariensis
CTGTCATAGTCTAAAGAATTTCAAGTTCTAATTTTCGTTCTGATTTTAGTCTACAGTCCTGCACGTATTCTTTCACAATAATTCACACTGTTGTATAAACTGAAATTAGGAAGTGGTTGTACTTTCCAAAACACGAAGTCCGCGACGCAAATGGAGCAATACTGAGAATCCGGTACACCATTTCAGTAAAGATTGCAGTGAAGAGGAATCTAAAGTAATTACTCAGCCTTCAATCTACCGAGCCATTTTTAAGTAGCCTGGTGATGCTCAATTGCCCTGAGAAAGTTACTTTTTAAGAACATTGTATTAAAAATTTGACTGGAAATCCTTTGTAAAGAAATCAAATATATCAATTTTGCTTTTTCCGTCCTTTTCGTACGGGTATGAATTGACATTCTTTTTTATTTGGAACGGTTACGGTTAGCGATAACAGACCTCAGTGCAGTAGCAATAATTTTATGGATGGAACTAATTTGTAATCATCTTTCATATTTTGCAAGCGAAAAACATTCGAAGGAAATAAAGCGTTTGAAGACATTTGGGAGGTTGACTATTTTGTAGTTAAAAACAAACATGGATCAGTAATTGCTTGATTTGTCACGAAAGTTCTGTATTTGAAAAACACCATTAAACAGAAATTTTATTCAATGACACTTTTCCTCGAATATCTCTTTCAAGAGGTGATAAATAGGCTTTCTTGAATATTCTTTGAAATACCAACAAGTCGCTGTGGCAGACGAGTGGTATAGGTATCGGACCGTGGCTTGCCTTGTCACGAGTTCGAGCCCAGTACCACTAAAGACCCGCCATGTAGGGCAGCGATGCACGTTAAATCTGTCGAGAGCTGAAACGTCCTCCCGTTGTTGTGGTGTTGTAGTAAGGAGAGGGTGGTGCCAGCTCAGGTGTCGTCCACGTCCCTTGACCAAGGTTCAAAATTACGTGGTCCGTCGCCAAAAGCTCTTGTGTAGCTGAACATTGCAAAGTTAATATTCAATCAATCAATCAAGCAACACCAACAAATTTTTTTTGTCAGTGGTCTTATCACAGCGGTAACAAAGACATCCTATGAAGTTTCTAAAATTATTGAAAATCATATGAAACCTGTTACTGATACAGAAATTGTGAAGGAGTGTTTCTTAAATGTTTCTAATTAAGTGTCAGTGACAAATATATATATATATATATATATAATTAAAAAAATTAAAGCAGGAGTTATAATATTTGCATCAGTTTTCCACATTTTAAATTTCCATTGTTATCTTGTTCTTAAAGCATTTTTCCTTCCCCTCTCCCATTTATCCTCATGTTGCGTCCCACGTGAAATTTCAGACATGTGTATGCGACCCAGCAGAATAAAAGGTTGAGTACCCCTGATCTAAAGCTTACCATCTTCTCATGGCTTTTGCAGAAAAGATTCGGCGCGAAGAATCCAATGTTATTGTATTCTTGGATTTTCATTCTTGTATTCTTGGATTTCCATTCTTGGTTTCTGTCGAAACCAGTCTTATTTCTTTGGAAATTTCCAACACTGCATGGTTTGAAACCATGAGCAATCTGTTTATAAAAATATTGTCTTAAATACTTGGCCATTCTAAACACAATATTCTTACCCAATTTTTATTTTCTCTCTCTATCTCTTTCTCTAATATTTTTATACATGAAGGTCTATAGAATTAATTATTATTTTCTTATTCTTTATTTATTAACTGGTTCTATTGGTCAACATGTTGGGAAAGATGTTGGATAGCCTATTTATGAGATTCCTACTCGGTAGCCTTATCTTAACCATATACGAAGACTGCACACTTTAAAGTGAAACCCCACTTTATAAAATCCTACAAATTTCCAACATAGGAATTCAGAGACTGAGCAGATTAATGTGCGACAAGTCATAATTTTGAGGCTTTAAATTAAATGAGATTGAATAATTTTCACCATTGCAATTTATCAACACACAAATATAGTTTTTATTCTAACGAGTACCCAGAAATATGTCCACTGACTCATATAGAGAGAAAGGAACAATTTTATGTTGTGCGCAAATTTAAACGTAAAAACAGGAGTATAAAGATATATAGACTAATATATAGACTAAGAATACAAAACATCAAATTTTCAAAAATTTTCATTCTTTTCTCATAAATCATCAAGAATATCTACGTTATACCGTGTCACAGCTATATATCACGAAGTTATATTTCATAGCAAATTAACATATACTGCAATTTTCTTTAATGTTTTCGGTTTTTAAAGAAAAGGTTGAATTGTTTATATTCCATTTTATAAAACTAATAACGAATACAAAGGACAAAAAGGACATAAAACACACAAATTGTTTTTATTTTCTCATTAAATAAATATTTAAGTAGTTTTAAGACACACGAAAAATAAATTACATTCATATAAAATTTTTAATTGAATAACATACATTTAATTTCCTTTATTACAATGAAGCACACTTTGCAAGAATCTCACACAATTATACTGATTCATTTAAAAATGTTTGTGTGTGTGATTTGCTCTCCATATATAAATTCTAGTTCAAATTTAATATCAAGCGGAAAACGGAGGGAAAAAAAAGAATGTTCAGGAGTAGGAATCGAACCTACAGACACAACAGTCTCTCAATCGGATAACCACCAAAGTTGATGCTGCAGCTATTTGCTGCTTCAGAGGGAGGGCCTTTTATAATACTTTCAGCAATTATGTCGAATTTATAAAGTTTGCCATTTTTCCCAGGCTTCTACAATTGCCGATGTGTGATTCGGTCTCCTTTTCTCTGAATTAAGTCTCAAGTTTTATAATGACATTTTATATCTCATTTGTCTTTCATTCTTTTTCTTTAGATCACGCTTTCCCATGAGCCTCCGAATTTCTCCAATACCGCATGGACTGAAAACAGCAATTTGCTGCATTTTACAAACAGTGCAGAAGTCCGATGCCATAACCATTCGGCCATCCTGAACGCAATGTTCTTTTCTCTTTGATTCATTATCTACCTTTGTCTTCTGCTAATAATATTTTTAAAAGTATACGTCAATAAATTTTACTTATAACTGTGTGGTATTATAAAAGCTAAATCAAAGTATATTTCTATATGCTAAGATGTTTTTCAAATGGTTAACGACAGTTTTGCTTTTTAACTAAATATCTCACAAAGTTAATTTATGAATTTTTTTTAATTTGATTTTTAAAAAAAAAGTACTATCAAAGACCTCTTCAATATTGGAACACATTCCTTTGAACATTCCTGACAGTTAAACTTAAATAGCTGATTGTAAAACTTTTCATGAAATTCATATTTTCATTTTTTTTATAAAATTCCATGTGAATAATTAAGGGAGAATTTTAATAATTAATAAAAAAGTTTTTAAATTTAAGTATTTAATGGTTCTATTCTAAAACACAAATCTTTTGAAGTAATCTTAAAAGCAATTTAGGAAATTACTATGCATTATTTTTCTCTATTAATCTAATATACACTTTAATATATTTATATCTTATTGTAAAATAACCTTACCTAGCATTTAATCATTTAGAATAATATAAATGGAGATAAATTGAAGTTTGAAGATTTAATGCATGTATTTCAATTCAAATTAAACATTACTTTAAGGTTTTCCGAAAACTAATGCGTTTTCAAGCTGAAATTGAAAGAAGAGACAAGAAATGAAGAAACGTGGAGTACATTTTTGGACAGAAAAAATGAATCAATTTTATTAAAATTTGTGACATTGTAACTCATATATTTGTTTATAATACAGTGTTTTTAAAGTTCAAAATCTTTTATAAATAATAAGTATTTTCTTTGAAAGTGTAAAGAGATAACTCATTTAACATTACGGTATAGGAGAAGAAATGCGAAAAACATTTTATAAAGGAAAAAAATGTGTCAACTTGCATAAAAATGCGTAATATGATAAAATAAGGGATTCTCAACAGGATAGTGAAGCCAGAATATAATATTAATGTTCGATTACTTTTAGATTTAAAAAAATGTTCCGAATTTGGTCTTATTCTTTAACATTAGCCGAAGACAGCCTTAAGATGCATAGGAGAACAAGAAAAAATTGCTTGCAATTAAAATTGTACAATTCTTCCAAACTTTTTTTTTCTTAAATTTTTCATTCAGACTTTCAGAACCAGTTAGTTTTAAAAATACAATGTTTTGGGTTAATAGCAAAAACTCGAATGCAGTTTTGAGGATTGTGTGATTTGCATGACATTACGAAGTTTTGGTTGCTCATATACCTGTTTCTTTTATGATAGCAGATGCAAAATTAAACGTACTGCACAACGACATAATTCATTAGTTATTTTTCTCCGTCTCCAAAATTATTGTAACTGACCGCTATACCCTAAAAAACCATCAATTTTTTTCATAGCTTAAATATTCATTGTTTTCATAATCAAAATGCCTTGATTTCCTTTAGAAAGCAATATAACTAAATATATAACGGAACACAATGATAGGATTGTAAAACCAAATTAACATGATATAAAAATCCTATTCTATTAAATGCTTATAAGTTCCGCAATAGGAACTTCTATACTAGTTTTGTCCAAAGAAAGTGATTTTATCGTCCTTTTTTTTAACAATCTTGATATAAGAAATGCATAAATCTATGGAGCTATTTTAAAAATGATATATATTTTAGGACATTTTAAAATTAGGTCATTCATATATATTGAGTCATATGCACTCTTAATCTCTAAAAGTATTGTCAGAAAATCTCGTCTTTAATTTGGTACTTGTAATGTGTATTGCATTTCTGATGTCTTTAATATGTACAATTCATTGTGAGTGAGGAAGATATAATTTAATTCTTATTGTCTAAGAAAAAGAAACTGGGCAGACAAAATTTCTTTCAAAGATTTTAGAAAAGAAAGGAGTCAATGTTATTGGTGTTAATGAAGAATTAACTTTTAGCCTTGCATGTGTTTGTTTGAGGAATTCAAAGAACAAGGTCATGCGTCCAAGATTGTAGAACAATTGAATTGGCTTCTTTTCAAAGTAGCTTAAAATTATATGACGTTCTTAAATTGATCAAATATTTGAATTAAAATCATGGATTATGATCCAACTATGGGAGTGAGTATTTTTAATTTAATACCTATAAGGTGTCCGCAAAATATCGGCGAAACTCAACATGGTCATAATCCTCGTTGGGAGAATATAAATAAGTCCTGGGTACTGTACCTGTTCTATTCATACTTTACGAAAAATTACGGTATATGATGATGTAGGAATGGTGGGCGTGATAGGGTTGCATTTAATTTCTGTACTACTGTACGTATTATCTGTATATGACAAACACCGGCCGGTGAATTGGACGTGTGGTTTCTAGTTCTATGTCCACCAGGATCACCAGATTTCATCCCTGTTGGAATCTTTTCCTCTATGGAGCATTTTTAAGGATTTGGTGAAACTAAACGAAGTCACTACCCATAAGGACTCAGTTGCTTATGTACATGCTGCTCAACTTCCGTGGATACTTCGTTGCGGCGACGTGTGTACTTATCTAATCCACGAATATCTGAAGCCACCCTCGATATGCACGGAGGAAACTTTGAACATCTGCCTTTATAAGAATTTGTAAATACGGCCATTAGTGTGTCCAATACGGTGTTTTTTCTTTGAAGTGGCATAATTTGTTTTTCGTATTTTTCTCGTAAACTATGTATCGTACCAGTACAGTTCATTAGGGACTTTTTACGTGATGCAAAAGTGGAATCTAGCTGTGTAGAGTTTGTACGTGATCTTTGGGACACTCTGTATTTAATTCACATCTTTTAAATCATTATTAAATTGGGTCGTTTTCCGCAGAGACATTTTTCATATACTTGTTCATGCTAAGTGTTAATCCACCCATTGCTTTCCCTTAAGGTAGTATTGTACAAAAATTATGAGAAACACGTGCGATAATATATAAAAAAGAATTAAAGGCAAACATAAAATATCATTAGAAAGGGAACGATATCAATTACAGTAGTCCAAATCACACATGGGTAATTGCAGAAACTGTAACAAGATGGTAGTTTTTAGATTCTCCTTTGTAGCAATACTCTTTAAAAGGGTGTATACATTTTCCAAGTGGCACAATGAAAAACATTTTACATCATACTTTTAAATCACTTTTTGCTTTATAGGGCTGCGCAATTTCTTTAGCTGTACTTCAACAATCTTTTAACTGAAATCTCGAGAGTATAGCATATTGTAAACCATTTATAAGATCAATGAAACTATATCATGTGGTCAAAAAACCACAGTGTAAGAGCAAGAGTCCAACTTATAGACAAAACAGTCAATCAGATAACCAATAAATTTTCAGATGCAGCCCCACTATAATTACGAAACTTCAAAAATAAAAAAAGAAGCTTCAATTAAGTTCGATTTAAAGTTTATCCTCTTCTGACTGCTTCTGAAAAAGGGCCTACGGTTCTAGAAAAAAGATTCAATTCTAATAATATTTTTTTTCTGTATTTTATTATTTCATCTTTAAAGGCCCGTAATTTCTTTGTTAATACTCGAACTCCGCATGAACTAAACCCTATTGGTATCCGCATTTCGCAACGTGGCAGAAGTCCGATGTCCTATAACCATTCGACCATCCTGTCCATGAGAATATCTTCTTATTTGTTTCACTTACTCTTCCTTCTATTCTCATCTCCAAATAATACTTTTAGATATCTGTCAATAAAATTTATACAATCATTTTTTCCCGTTAATGATACTGTTAAAGTTTCTTTTACTAGATATTCAAATGATGGCAATGAATTTAGAAATCGTAAATTATTATTATTAAGAAAAATAAATTTACAATTCAAGCGATTAAATAATAATTTCTTATGTATAATTCTTATTGCCTGTTCAATATTTTAAAGTATAACTTACACATTCTACTGTTACAAAAGTAATTTTCAAGTGGTTAAATAATATCTTATATATAAGTCATTATATCTGTGCAACATTTTAAATTATTTTTTACACATTCTGTTGTTAGAAAAGTATTTTCGTACGTTGATTACCTATAAATTATCTCAAAATGATTCGTTCAAATTAGAAACTTTATTTACCAGCACAACAGTAAAAGAACTTTTTTCATCTGCCCAAACGGCAACATTTTCAATTCATCCGTAATCCCGTACGAAGGAAGGGGCTGTGGTAGCCCTGCGGTTAAGTTATCGGATTATGGCAGGCATGTCATGAGTTCGAGCCCAGTACCAATTAAGGCCCAACGTGTAGGAGGAAAATGCACGTTAAATCTGTCTAGAGCTTAAATGCCCTATCATTGGTGTGGTAGTAAGGAGAGAGGGATGTCAGCTTAGATGTTATCCTCTTAACTTGACCATGGTTCAAATATACGAAGTCCGTCACCAAACGCTCTGGTGTAGCTGAACAGTGCGACGTTAATATTCATTCACTTCTATTTAATGTCGAGCCAGTTTTCAAATGCAGGTTCTTTTAATGAAATTTTCCCCAAAATAAAAAAAAAATGATTTCTAGGTCACGAAATTTTGTGTTTTATTTTCTTTCCATGTACCACTTCGTCAAGACTTTAATTCTTTTGAAATAAATTATTGTTAGACAAATGAATTCAAGAGGATCTATATTGTGTGTGTGAATGCGTAGCTGGTGAAATACTTCTCTACTCATGGGTTTGAATCGCGGATCAGTTAAACACAACAAATGGCTAAAAATTATGAGCTGGAATATGGCTGCTGAGACTGCAAATTGGATGAAAATACATCTTAGACCTCAAGCGATGGAACAGCAAAACAATATTCATTTCAATTGACTGAAGTGTTAGGCATCAAAAATCTTGTTCTATCTAACAACGGAAGGGCACGACTATTGAAATTCACTTGAGATCGACACTTTTTGTAACAGTTGTATTCGTTTAGGGTGTTCACCCCTCAATGTAATTTCGCGGAATGGCCAGTCAATTCGGAAAAAAAGCCTTCGAAATTCGAGCTTAGCTTTTATACCATTAAGTTTTAATTTCCTGCAACGAGTTCGTAGCCTGAATGTTAAATCGTCTGCTTACTATGCACGAATTTTGGGTCCCATTCCACACGATAAACTTTTTTCTTGAATTCATTCAATTATTTTTTTTTTAAAATTAAATAAATTTATTTATAAAAGACTTACTAAATATTAAATGATATTTTATGTAATTATTTTTTATTTTATAAAGTAAAAAAAACTATTAAATAAATGTATTACTTAAATTATTTATTAGTAAAATAATTTAATATCATTATTAAATAACATTATTTAAAATAATTATTAAATAACATTATTTAAAATAATTATTAATTAAAATTATGAACAATTCAAATTAATTAATTAATTAATTAATATTTATTACAATTGAATAATTAGTTACTATTTATTATAATGAAGTAATTTTTTATTATTAAGAATTAATATCATTAAGAAATATCATTATTTTGTTATTAAATTTTTCATTAAGTGATTATTAAAATTTTTTTATTAATTTATTATTAAAATTATTCTTCATTTATCAGTCAATTTTTGTTCGTAGAAAGAATATCAGAATGGTCGGTGCCATATACGTTGTTTCTTATTTTCTGCTTAAGGTTTTAGTCTGTTTAAATGTGCGTATATGTTTTAACTAATTGAATCCTGAAAATAAAAGACTTGAAAAATTAGCAAAAAATCTTGAGATTATATACTTTGCAATTACGTGCACGTATACTTACTTTAAAAAATTATTCTTCCCACCTTTCAAAAATTTCATTAACAAAACATGTAAAATTTATATTTAAATATGTTTTAGCAATATAATGAAAAAATTTCATTTTTCAGAAACTCAATAGTGTTAAGCAGATTGTTAAATAAAGATTTCCTAAAATTCCTTAATGTGTGTAAAAATACAAAGAGTTTCAGCATTTATATCATTAGGTGAAATAAAATAAAATCGGCGTTCAGGAGCAGGAATCGAACCTGCGGAAACAGCTGTCGATCGGATGACCACGAATCTTGCAATTGCGGTCACTCATTCGATACGACGTATTTCATTCAAACAGTACTGCACGATAGGAGGATTTAAAGCTGGCCATGATGTCATGGCTTCCGCAATTGCCGATGTAACTCGGTCTACTGAGCTTTGATTTGAGCCACATTCTAATTGGCACTTTTAATTTTTTTACGTTCATTCTTTTCTTGGGATTTTGTCATCATATTTTTCTTCTTCTGGGTCTTACAAGGTCCATCTCATTCTGCTTCAACAATAACCAATAAATGAAACCGCGTTTCAAATGGTGACCGCATTCTGCAAAGGATGCAGGAGTCCGATGCCATAACCACTCGGCCATCCTGAACTCCTCAACGTTCAGTTATGTTTTCTTTTCTTTCTTTGCTTCGTGATTGATATTTAAGAGATGCTTTTAAACCATAGTCAACGCAAAAGAATGGAAATAATTAAACTTAATTTAATATTAAGCAATGTAAATTTCTTACTCTAATGTTTAAAGCATGATTAAGATTCATATATGTTTTGCTTTCCCGAGGATTGCAAAAAAAAAAACATTTTGCACTTTCAGAAAAAATATCATGTATATTATTACAAAACTTCATTGAGGACCAAGAAAATTATTCACTAGCACTAGTACAATAGTGAATCTTCAATGTATTAATGTTTGCTATTGCAACAATGTATAGGATCTGATGTATATATTCCCAATACACAGCCTCTAATAAGAAGAGTTGTAAATTGTAATAGCAGTTTCACTAAATTTACAAAAGAAAAAGGGTGATAGGTTTATACAGGTTGGCGCCATTGTATTCAATCAACCAAATACTATCATGTGGTAAGCATTTATGTGATTCAAATTAAATTGACCCACATCGCGTACTTCTTACGATTAATGCATGATACAAATTTCAAAACATACTTCAATTTCTTATTTAGCAATGCATTATTCTGTAAAAATGACTACAAGAATAACAAGTTACAGTAAAATATACAGTTCAGGTTAGACTGCACTACATGTATTTATGTTGCCAAACATTTTCCTCTTAAGATTTCACTTTATTCTTATCATTAATTGCATGAATCATTTAATTTATAAAAAGAGTGAGAAATTTTAAGTCAGAATTTGCTTCATTTGCCTAATTTTATTTTGTCAAAAAAAATTTACAAGTCATAAAACATACGGGTGACCTTAAAATATTTATATTTAAAAAAAAAAAAAATAAGATTCAGAATTTTAATTAGAATCACTGATTGCATGAGAATTATTTTCAGAATCAAAACAATCAATCTCTGGTGCAAATGAAATGCTTTCAAATATTTTTTACTATTATTCATTATGATAAAACATTTGCCATCTTGTATTTTTTTCAAAAAAGGTGCTTGATAGAGCCTGCTGGATAATTGCAGAACACGAGGTACAGATGAATGTGTAGAGTAAAATTTACGATATATTTACGAGCCTAACAGGAATAAAGTAATCTTACTCCGTTTTAGACATTATAATAAGAATATTTTTTTATCCGAAGCACAAAATCTTTTGAATATAATGAACACTAAAACACTTCACAACATACAGTGCATTTGGAAGTCAATAAATTATTTTAATCACCAATAGTGACATACAAGTTTTAGTATCGAGATTTGTCTTACCGCAGAATCTCATATATCATTTACCACGACGTTGCATGCTTTGTACAAAATGATTTTGCAATTAGTGGAGCAATATATCCCACTCTGTCTGTGCATACGACTAAGAGTGTTTTGAGTATTTGTTAAAATACATTACTGATTTCAAAGTCACGTCCACAACACATTGCAATTATTTGAACGAGATTTAAATCAGGAAAATATGCTATATGTTTAAAATGATTTCAATATCCTTTCTTTTTAGACAATTCTAAGCAACATCTGCCTGATTTGCTGTTGAGTTGCCCTCTATGAAAAAAAAAAAAAAATCTCACTCACAGTATTATAGATACAAAGAATATGAGGCAGTTAAGTTTCTTTAATTTATCGATGGCTGGTCATAATCCCAGTTTTAAACACATTTAGTGGTCTGCAGTCTTTGATAATAATGACTGGATAAACCATGACAAAATCTTTTTGGTAATGATAACAGTTATAGAGAAAGCTCTATTATCCATTCATCATAATAAGTTGAGCATATACATATATATATATATATATAAGAATTTTTTTAATTCATATCAAGACATTCTTATCATTTTCAGAGCTAGGAAATGTTGATACGATTGGTCAAGAACTGATGTAGGTCTTTTAGAAAAGCTAGGAATAGATCTGTCGTAAGTCGGGATTTTCCGGATAGATTCCAAAATCTTGTTTTGATCTGAGGAATTTATTTCTACTTCTCCAAAAAAAAAAACTTTTTTTAGCCGAAGAGCCGTTTGTGGGTCATCTAAGCTGATGGCAACCCTTATGCTTAGCCTATACTTAACTCGCCTGAATTCTATTGGTTTTCTATTGGGAGAATATACTGGTCAGTCTATTTATGTGATTGTTCGGATAAACATGATACAGTGATGAGGAATACATATAAGGGTGGCAGCACTTTCTATTAAAATTTTCTAAAGGTCAGTTGTAAGAATTTCGATCAGGGATGGATATTAACTTAGAATTGCTCATAATTACAATGATTTAAAATAAAAAATCTATCCAAATTAGTTTCCTAATATTTAAGTTTTTGTAGTTGCTGTCGAGTGTTTTTATCCAGGGATGCATATATAATACAAGTGTGGAAGAACAGAAACATACAATACAAACAGAAGAACACAGACATTATAAATGATGATCAAAATATATAACAAAAAGGGGTGCGCTGGTTTCCATTCGTGACGGGAATCCATTATAGGCGAAAGTTAAACATTTTTTCCGAAGAAAATACATCCATGCCTTATTCGGAATTTCAACCCGAGCTCACACGATTACAAGCGGAGGATCATATCCAACATACTGGCAGGGCAGCTGCCTTTCATTTAAACAACAAAAATATTTGTTCCTCTCTACTGAAAAAAATTTTTGTTTTTCTAGGAAAAAAATTTAGAATTCTACTGAACATCCTTAAGTATTTCAAATGAGAAAAGAACGAAAATTTTTATTACATAATTTTTTTAACATAAAAACAAGAATATAAAGGAGATAAACTATAAAATTTCAGATCGAGAAATTATTAAAATATATATTTTATTTCCTAATTAAAACTTCTCTATACTAATCTCTCTCTAAGCTAATTTAATATGTATTATATCATTTCAAATTGAAATATGCAGCAATTTTCTTTTTTTAGATATGTATGATCTTTAAGACCAAATTTGAAATGTTTATATACAGTTTAAAGAAACATGTCACGAAAGTAAGTATCAACAAGAAGAAAAACAAGAGTTTTTAAATTTATTTTATTTCAGCATTAAAATTTTTGTGTAGCAGTGCTTCTCAAACTTTAAACATTTACGACTTAATTGTTAATGATAAATTCTTAATCGTGAACCCACCATACAATAATAATGAGTTCAATGCAATGATAGTGTACTTTGATGTAAATAGTATATGTTGTTAGTATTAATAAATTAATTATCATATCCATTCTGCAGTACGGTACATTTATAATTATTATATATAATATGAGCGTAGATGTGTATTTTATCACTTTTATTTTAAAAAAAAAGGTATACTTCTTTTGTTTTCTTTCAATTAATCATATTTTTTAAAAAAATTTCGACATCCATGTGATCCGTTGTAGTGATATTACACCCCTCTAGGGGGGAGAGACCTAAGGTTTGAGAAACGCTGCTACAAAGAGAATTTTTCAAACATGTGTGAAAATAAAATTACATAACATGTAATATTTGTAATTAAAAACAACTATTTATTTTTCGTAATGTATTGAAGTACAATTCGCCAGAATTTCCATAATTATGAAACATATATAGTGGACAAATATGATTTTTAAATATTTGATGTGTGTAATTCCAATTTTAAATATTTCAAATTTTATACAGTACGCAAAATGGAGAAAAAATTCACTGTCCAGGAGTAGGAATAGAACCTACAGTGAATCGGATAACCACTGCTTTGTAAAGACGACCAACTGATGTGTATAGTGAAAAAGACCGTTTCACAAATAGTACGGAAGAACATTTCTTTAGAAATACTTCAATACTGAATGAACTAAAACCATGAAGTGGCCTCCTGTTAGCAAACGTTGCAGAAGTCCGATGCCATAACCATTCAGCCATCTTGAAAGAAATATTTAGTTCTTATATTTTTTCGTTACCTCTTGTCTCTTCTGCTAAATATTACTTAGAAATATTTTCAAATAATGTTTAAGGGACAGAAAGAGCCTTACTGACAAAACCAGAGCTTTAATTGGTATATTTATCAACGTTTGTGACAGATGCAACGCTTCTGAGTTCACCATAGCCAATTTACAGCATTCATTCTCAAACTCTGGGGCTCACCCACATTTGGAGCGCGAACATAACAAAAACTTGAAAATAAAATAATAATTAAAAAAATAATAATAATTCACTGAAAGGAAGAACAATGCTTAGTATATATACCTTCTGATACAGTAAAAAATAAAAAACACATTTACACTGTTATAACATTCTTATAAATGTAGAAATGGGAAGTAGCATTATATTTATCCTCTTACTAAAAATGAACTTAAAATTTCTATTACTTAGAAGTAATATGTACAAAATGCAATTCTTATCTTGTTAATTTATGCAGTTCCAATTAAGGTATATATTGTAGCTTTACCGTCAATTTAAATTATTATTGCGTTCAATACATTGTTATTGTAGGGGGAGATGTGGTGAAAAATTTGGTATTGAAAACTGAGTCGCAAATATTTAAAGTTTGAGAAACACTGGTTTTTAGTGATTTGTTTTAGTCAAATAAGGACTTACAATAATAGAATTATGCAAATTTACAGAAAAAAAAGAACTATATAAAAGGGGCATACTGGTGAAATAGTATTTTTTCCGTGTTTTTCCCTTCATTACAATTTTATGTGTGGTGAGCGATTTTATACTCAGACCCAATGCGCTGAGTGGTCGATACCAGGAACACATCGTCAGCGAAATTTTAGTCTAATCATGGATTATAATCTTAAATTAGCTAAAACATTTACATGGAAAAAGTTAACTGCACAGAAATATAACACCACTAATCCTGGTAAACATTTGTAAATGTTTTTTTTTTCAATACTTTAAAATGGTTAATGAGCAAATATTAACAGAAAGATACAAGTATTTTCTTGTGTGTCTGAAATTTGCGTATAAATTTAGTATTTTTTTTTTAGAAAAATGTTTGCAGTAGTGGTGACTGAAACATAATCATACACACAACAGGCATAAAACACTATGAGAAATAAAATCACACATGGATGTACGAATCTATTCTTTACTGAGTGTTGTAAATTAAACGAAAAATGCACAGTTATATCTTTGAGAAAATATAAAAAATTATTAACTTTTTCTGATATAATATATCCATTTTTATAGAGGGTATGGGTTTCGCATAACAAAGTGCAACATGGAAGAACTAATAAGTGAACATGGTAGACTTGTGCGGTCAGGGTATCGGATAGAAGTTGGCTTGTCACTAGTTTGAGACTAGTACCTCTAAAGTAAGTCCGCCGTGGCCGTAAGATTATAATTTATAAAAAATTCAATTTTAAATAAGGAGATAATTTTCTACAAAACTGACGAATTCTCCAAAGTGATGAAATCGTGCTGTTTACATTCATCAGGATTGACTAAAAGTAGGTATAGTTATGCCCTTTAAGCTGTAACATTAAAATGTATAACATAAAAATGAGGACTATTAAAAGCGTTATTTTTATCATCCTCTAACATTGGTAAATTCAATTTTCTACAGACAATTAAAATGCGTAGGAAAAAATCGTATGCTTCAAATTCCAACTGTACAAATATTTTTAGAATTTGTTTTTCACATAAAATTTCAGGACCAGCCAGCTTCACAAATACAATGTTTTCAGGTACTTGCAAAAACCTTAGTATTGTTTTTAGGCTGCTGTTTGTATATTGAAAGTTTTTGATTTATTATAAAGTGTTAATTATATATTTTAGTTGATTTCAGATGTGCTATGTTTCATTAAAAATACTGCGAATGATATTATTAATAACTAGGATTGAGAAATAAGGTAAAATAATATAAAAAATTCTATACAAATATAAGTTTAAATGTTCTGCAATAGCACTTTTTAGGGCTGAAAATTCACAATACTTGGCATTTTATCATGGTTTCCTCAGTTGCTGATTTTCTCCCCTAATAGGTTGCGTATTGGTATGTATGCCTTTGCAGACACAGCAAGTCCCCTGATGGGAGAGCAATTTCATGGAAGCCCCAATTAGCGGCGGCTTTCTTCACGAAATTTTAATGTCTCGTTTCGGAAGCTCTCGTCAGATCCTAACGATTACCATGAATTTAGCGAGATTATATCAGGGTCAAATTGATGCTCAAAGAATCTTTTACATGCCACAGATTTACATGACATGCATGCCTAAGATATTCGCAATAATAAATTCTATAAACTACAGACGGATACGAACCCGTAACTTCAGCGGGCGCTCTACCTCTAAGCCACCGAGTCGACACAATTCTGATATGATGCCGTCTACTGTCTTCTAAAATACGTTACAAACTAAGAAAAATTTATCTTTTTGCCTTTCAAACATTTTCAATTTTCCGAAACCCGTTTACGTTTGCGTAATACTTCAACGCTGCAAGAACTTAAACCAGGGGATCTGAACCTAAACTTGCATTTTCAAATGAAGCATATGTCCAGTACCAGAGTCATGCACCCATCCTGAAAGCAACATTTTCTTTTTTATCTTCTCTTTTCTTAATTTTCGAGACAGATGTCAACAAAAAAAAAAAAAAAAAACTAATTATTCTAATTCTTTTAATAGTAATGACTCTTTTACAGAGATTCTTTCAAAATTATTCAAATGAATGGTATTTGTTAAAAATGCGTGAATTATTATTAAGGAAAAAAATTATTATTCAGGCAATACATTAATATCTTATACATGTATTCGTTTCTTAGTTGAATAAGCTACAAAATAATATATATTAAATTACATTTTAAACATTCCATTACATAAAGAGAATATCCAAATGTTTATTATTTAAAATTAGGAATTATCACAAAATGTTGTGTTCAAAAGTAGAATAAAAGAAACGGTAAAATTCTGCATGGTCACACACACATGTTTCCGTGTTTTTTTTCCCCTTCGATAGACAATTTCTCGTCATTATGATGAAATACTTTATGAGCGGAATATATCACTGAGGGTTAATCCCTTGAGTGGATTTCTGGAGAAATACTTGTAAATTATTAGACAAGAATCCAGAAATGGTTAATAATACTCTGGGAAAAATAATAATAATAATAATAAACACAAGAAATTCTGAGATAAGCCAGTGTAAGATCAACTTTTATTCACATCTCCTGCATCATACTACAAGTGCTAGGAACGTGATATTTCTGTGAATTAACTGCTACTCAAAATCAAGAATTTAAGTATTAAAAACCTGTATTTTGCCATAAAAAGAACAAAGATAATTTTTAGTGATAAAATTTTATTATTGTAGATTCTATACATAGGTATATTGTCACAACTTACGATTAAGATTTCAGTGCATTTAAAATGTTTATAGTTTTATTTTTCATCAAAAGGATACTGAAAATAGAATACACCATAAAAATATCAGAAAATTGTTTTTATTTTCATTTATTTTATTTGTGAATTTAGAAAATATGTTAAATTAATAATTTTTCTCACACATACAAAAACATCATTACATAGCATTTAAAACTTGAGTGTGAATAACACATATTTTATAGTAATGTAATAAAACAATTTCCTCAGCATTTCAGCAATTAGAAATTTTCAGCAGAACAGTAAATAATTTATACTTCAGAACAAATTAGTTCAGTATAGGAAACAAAATTATAAAAATTTATATTATTATGTAAAGATACCGCGGCTCCGGAGCAGGAATCGAACCTTCAGACAGCTCTGTCAAAAAATAATACCACCTTTGATCCGAAATTTCCCTTCACACTAAGAGTAATAGGGGGATACAAAGCTTGCCATATTTTCTGCAATTGCCGATGTAATTCGGCCTGATGTCATCTGAAAAGTGTGTGTGTCACTTTCCATTATATATAATATCTTAATTTTTTTCAATATTTTCTCTTTAAGGGGACATGGTACGATTTACACAAAAAATTTTAATTTAAGAATTTTAAAGAAAGTTTTGGGTTGCCTCCTATGTGTGTATACTATGTAAAACGAGTTTTGTGCCCAAAATTTTATAAAAAGCTAGTCATTGAATTTTTTATGGGAAAAACTTAAAATTTGTGATGTGATTTTAAAATGCTACTCCTCCTACAAAAATTTACGTACATGCATGAAGTTTGATTTACAAGTAGGTTAACCTATGTATAACAAAAGTTTGTATGGGTTTCACGATAACACAATTGCTATTTGTACAATAATTCTTTTTATGAATGCTTACTTAAAATTCCTTAAAAATGTATAAATTCTGAGTGCAATTATTTTTTAATTCCTTTGATTTAAAAATGCATACCAACTTTTGTTACATGTACTATTAGCAATAGATTAAAAAAATTCAAAGCATTAGGCCTAATAGAAAAAAAGCCTTAACATTTTAAATGAGAACAAACTAGATATTTTATCTTTTTGAGATAAGTAAGTTTTTAAAGTTTTGATTTGCCATAGGAACGTGAATAAAAACGAAAGTAAAAGGTATCATAATTATGTGTTTTTTAAATGTTTTAGAGTTTTCAAGTTTTGTGAGGTTATAGAAAACTATATTACAAATAATTAAAGCTAAAAAATTAAATTTGATTTTTGTCAACTGAAACGTACTGTGTCCCCTTAACTATTAGAACTGCTGGGGATTTTTCTTTCGCACAAGACTCCACTACCGTCCGCATAGGTCCAAGGGATGACTACTGAATGCAAGGGGCAAAAGTCCGATGCCGTAACCACTCGGCCATTATGAGCTCAATATTCTTATGCACGTAGATTTTCAGTTTGGATGAGGTGTTCCTCCTTTCTTCTTTTGCTCAATTTTCCAATACATTCTACTTTAGTCCTTTGCTTCTGAAGTTTGGACAAACCTTTAATTACTTAGATTCTGAATATAAAGGTCATAAAAAGAAAAACAAAATATTTTAATTCCATTTTATTTTCACATTAAAATAATTCGTGAAAGACTTCTCCTCACAAATAAAACCAAAATGATTAAAAAGTGAAATTCGTAACTGTCTAACATTAATTCACTTTCCGGTAATATAATGAAAAATATGTTTTGCGAGAATCTCAATAACTTAAAAAAAAAGTATATAGAATTTTAATTTCAAATACTCACTTTTCAAAATTTAAATCATGCAGAAAGAGGGAAAAAAAGCTATTCAAGAATAGGATTTGTACCTACAGACACAACAGTCAATTTGAAAACCACCACATTTTGCATATGCTGCCACTCATTCAATATGAGGAGGTTTATCTCTACTGCACTCCAGTGACAGAGGTTTAAATGCTTGCGCCATCTTGACATAGCTTTTGTAATTTTTCGAATTAATTGTTTCGTCTGTCCTGAGCAATGTATCACCTTCTCTCTAATGGTATTTTTTCCTCTTTGCATTCTTTTTCGATCTTTTTTTTTTCATTCATGATAAAAGAATTGAAATAATTAAATTCCAATTAATATTAAAGGATATGAATTTGTAGTTCTAGTGGTAAAGCAATGTGAAAACTGGTCTGTTTTGCATTCCCCACAGTTCTATAATAAAGTACTTTGTAAATTACTTTTTATATTTTAAGCTAGCTTAAAAGACTACATTCTTTATCATTAAGGAAACAGATATATACTGTTACAAATACTTTAGACATATCAATTTCCTATATAAGATTTGTACACATTATGTGAATTTTTTTTACTATATATCGCTAACCAAAGAAGTACAGGGAAAAACCTTAAGTTAAGAATGTTACGTTAAGGTTGGCCGAATGGTTATGGCATCGGACTTATGCACCGTTTGCAAATTGCAGACACCACATGGTTTCTGTCCATGCAGTATTGGAATATTGCTTCAGTAATTATCAAAGTACAAACATTTCTTTCTGTCACTTCTATCAAAAGAATGAAAAGTAAAAAAAAAAAGTCATTAGAATGTGACTTATCTCAAAGATAGTATAAAAGACCGATTCACATCGGCAATTGCAGAAGCCATGACAAGATGGCAAGCATTAGATCTTCCTCCATTATTGCTTTATTTGTAAGTTCGTTTCAGATTCAATGAGTGGCTGCATTTGTAAAAGGTGGTAGCTATCCGAGGGACTGCTGTGTCTGTAGGTTCGATTCCTGCTCCTGGACATCGTTTTTTATCTGTTTTAGGAAATAAGTTTTTCATTAGATTTAAGAAATTTTATTTATTATTGGAAATGTGTGTGTAAAAGTTACATATATATATATATATATATACATATGGATTTAGATTTTTTAGGTGATACTGTTGAATAGAGAGAGCGTTCCTCATTGTATTCTTAGAGTATGAATATACGTTATTTAAATAATAAATATTAGGTTAAAAGAAATTTTCTGCATATGACAAAATCACTGTAAAAATCATTATATTTGTAAAATATTTTATAAAATCTTTTGAATTTTTCATATCATTTATTAACCCGTGATCACTCACGCGGGGTGTTCTGTACACCCTAGCAACAAGAAAATCCTCTCAGGATTCTAAAAAGAATGCTCAGAACCATTTTTTTTTCTTTAGCTGTACATTTTAGGTCATTGAACCTTCAGGCCTGATGGTTCAACCCTCTTTCTCGAACGATTGGAATGTAATGACCCTTCAAAAATTTATCTGGGGGGCTGAGAACTCCCACGAGAAGTTGAGCATTTGTATACAGTCTGCTCTGAATGTTTGGAAAATGATTAAAATATTATTTTTCTATATACTTTCTACTATCATTATCTCATTAATTAGAAAGTATATTTATTACTGGTATATACGTTTTATACTGGTTTATGAAAAAATATAAAATTATGTGTTTTGAAATGAAAATTTTGTATGTTTAGTTTAAATTTATGTTAGTCTCCTTTGTATGCAATAAATTTAATAATTTTATTTGTATAATACAAAAAACATCTTGTACTTTATAAATATGTGTCATAATGACTTAATTTTTTTTTCATAATTAAATACACATGTTAAAAGTTTGGGGTGTTCTCTACACCCCGCGAGTAACGACGGTAGCAAAAACAGGCACGAGTGATCGCGGGTAACCAATATATAGATATTTTAAATGTTCCTATTTCGGATAAAACTCCACAAAAAGTGATTACTTTCCAAAAAAAATATACAAGGAAAGATTTAACAATTCTTTAAGGGTTTTTACATATTGGAACAGGAACATAGAGTATACATAGTTTACATAAAATTAAAAACAGCATGGAATTTTTATAAAAATTTGAATAGCATGTCAAGGTTTATAAGTAAATTAATATGAAAATAAGATAATTTAATACATAATACTCGTCAATATCTAAAAATTAAAAGGAAATCCGAATAAAACAAGTTAAATTACTCTATACAATATTCCTAAATATCAAAAAATGAATACAATTCAAAAGTTTATAGCATCAGGTAAAAAAAAAAGACAGTGGTTCAGGAACAGGAATAGAAGAGAGAGAAGAGAGAGAGAGAGAACCTACAGATACAACAGTCAATCGGATAATCACCACATTTTCAAACACGGCTACTCATTAAATTATGAGATTCATTCTGAAAGTACTGCAGTAATGGAGGATCCAAAGCTTTTCATATTGCCATGGTTTCTACAAATGCCGACGAAATATAATAACTTTTATTTTCAGTATTTCATTCTTTGCATATAAAACCCGTTTTGATACCTTATATTACAGTAGAGAACCCCAATACACAGCATTAACTGAAAATAATGGATAGCCGCATTTTATAAAGAGCTTAGAAGTCCGAAGTCATAACCACAAACTCAGTCATCCTGAACACCGCTGCATTCACTTAAGCCTCTTGACGTGAATACGTCTTTCAAATTGCTTCCATAGGGAGAGGCAATTAAAAAAAAACCGAATGATAACGAATTGGGTACATACAATTTGGCGTTGCAGCTACATATATACATCTATATCAAAATTTCAATTATACCACTCGATAGCTAAAGTATCAAAGAATTTATTACGTTAAGTAAAAATTTTGATTCACCGCAGGTGTTGGAGGAACGAGCGCCGCCAATTTGTGGTAATTTTGCTGTGTATCGAGATTTTCATTCAAAATAACTTTTGACACGGAGAAGCTACGACGTTTGTTTTAGTTTCAATTGAAATCTTCATCAAAATCTATCGATTGCATATAAGACATTAGTGTAAACAAATGACAATGAATGTAATATGGTGTTAAAATAAAAAAAGTATTACCAAAATTATATATTGTCTACCTGTATGCGTCAAAAAGCCAACTCCAAATGCAGAAATCATATACGGTTGAAAACGACTTCTCAAGAGCAGACCAATGGTATCACTAAAACACCGTAAGACTAAATCATGCAGTGCCGGGAACGTAAGGGAATGAATGCGACCGAGTGGATCAACGACGATGCCAGTACATCTGCAGCTGGGGCAGTTGCAATTCAGCAAGTGGATGATGACATCGCTTTTATATTGATACCGAACTGTGTAAGCATGGATTGTGTGTGATCATCGTTTATGAAGAAACATTGAGCAGCCACTAGTGAAAGTTTCACTATGACGTTTGTCAACTTTCCAATCGGATATAAGTGTGATATTTGTGATCGTCTATGGCTTTCTGCGTTCAGTGAAGCCAACAAAAGTAAAACAACGACCATCTTAGTAATACTTCTCCAGAAGAGCTAGTTAGGTTGACTTTAAACAGAGCGATAAACGTAAAAAAAATTACTGGGCTCAGACAAAGTGCCCACGTTGTCACGTTGGAACTGATTTTTGTATCCATCTAATCAACACGGGTTGCCAGCATTACATCCGATCAGGAAAAGTCTAGTATCACCGTGACTGTCATTCATGCAGATACGTCGGGCCGTTGCGACACCATTAATGTACCCGTGGATGCGGACAGAATGGTGCAGCAGCTACAGAGTCAATTGGACGATCATCACTCGTTCAATGTTAACATAAAGAGTAGGATACATAAATCTACGTATTTGAGCAGTGTGGTCAAAAAGTCAGTGGTTAAGTCTTGGTTAGAATTTTTACTTGGTCAATCATTGTATAAGCATTACAGGATTACTGTACACTGGCATTCATTTCATTCAAACAAAATAACCAGTTGCGTGGCAGCCAACGCCATCGTTAATGATCCAATCGAGCATCTACAATGTGACAGAAGTGCAACAGAGTTTGAGGTTCTTCTTGCATGTCAAAATTTAGCAATCAGCAAAACTTGGAGGGAAGATTTCATGTCAGTGAGTGGGCTTTGTTTGATATGAGATCATATTGTAATATTGCTTAGCGTCGGTAAATTGCAACTGCATCATTGGTGACGGTATCATCATCATCAAATAGCAAAATCACTCTGTATCGCAATATCAATAGCTTCACTGATTGTAATAAAGCTAGCATTGGCCTTTCGGAAATGAATTTGGCAATGAAAGACGCCAAGGCTGGTAATGTCTGCTAGTAAACGTAAAGGTTAATGGCATCTTCTAATTCATACTCTGGTGTGTGTACATTCATCTGGGCATTGCGGCAGCAGACATTAAACTTTTTACGTTACGATCACTGTTAAAATATTCCAAAAACATCACTGAAATAATACCCGATTACGATTCTGATCTTACTACATCAGTTATGATAGTCGAAGACTGTAATATTCATGTTTCACAAGGCCGCTTATTGCCCGTCATTATGCTTAGCGAGTTCAATTTGTCTTACATCGAAAAATCTCCAACAACGTTTGCTAATACCTCTATTGATTTAAAGTTTACCAGAAAGCTCGATGCATCCTGTGTGTCCTTTTTGCCGTTCTTTTGATATCATACATCTATAACTTATTAAGTTATATTATAACAGTGCAATTATTTATTTATTCGCCATCATAAACAAAACATGGAATCTCGTTGGACATTTTAGTGTTCAAAAAGGGTTATGGCGTGCATAAATAATAATATTTCATAAAAAATATTATCCATTACATGACGTATTCACGTACAATACACTGTTTTGTCCATGACACAGCCATACCCTCTTTTTCTTTTTTCTAATTTTAATAACATTTTAGAGATAGTTCATACACAAATTCAAGTTATTCATGTGAAATTGTAAAGTAAATCTATATCGCGAAAAATATATTTATTTCTGTATTGAACACACACACACAATACTCTAAATAGAGATTCACATTGATGTTTCCAGATGTGTTTAATAAATTCCATTATCTGAATAAATTGTTTAAAACTGTGGTTCTCAAACTTTCACTACTGACGACCCAATTTTCAATCATAATTTTTTTATCGCACCCCCCCGTAAAAATAATAATGTATTGAATGCAATAATAATACACTTTGGAGCTAAAGCTACTATACGATCATAATTATAAACCGTACAAATTAACAAGATATGTATTATAAATTGTATATGTGTTACTTTTAAGTAATATACATTTTTTTATTTCACTTTTTAGTTCGATTTACTATAAAAGCGTGCTTTTTAGTTTGTTTTAAAACTATAATTTATTTTAGAATTATTTTTACTATACACGATAAAAATCACAATTCCAGTGAATAATTTAATTAAGAGAAAATATACTTACTTACCTACATTCAAGGACTTCAATTTTGTTTTGATAATTTGAGAAAAAATACAATTAAACTGAAGAAAATATTCCAAATGTGCATGTCCTTAATAAAGGACATAAATCACAGACACATTTCGCTAACAATACATAAATGTTATTTTCCAGCAAAACTGTCATATTTTGTTCACGTTTTGGTAGTTTTGCTGCCGTTTGATGATCTAGAAATTCGTGGGATTACAATAAAGCAAACGAAATGTCTTTTCTTATTTGGTTATAGAATCAAAGATGGCTAATGAGCTTTTGAAGTGGAATCTTTTATTTTTGATGATCACCAGACGATAAAAATAAATTATATTAGTGTAAATGTGTATTTTTTATTATGTCAGAAAGCATTTTGTTTTACTTAATTCCAAAAAATTATTTTTTTAAAACTTTTATTTTCAATATGCTCACGCCCCCCTCGCAGGATTACTGCGCCCCCCAAGGGGCCCTCCCCACAGTTTGAGAAACAATGGTTTAAAAGTTTATTACTTTGTTTTAATTTTATTAAAAATATATCAAAAATAATCAAATCGAAGTATCAAGTATCATTCATTTCGATATTTATATTCTGAAATTATAAAAAAAAAAAAAAAAAAATTAACAAATCTCTAAATTCTTTTCGGATAAGAAAATTTGAAATTGAAAATGATGACTATTTATGTTCTCCCTCCTCAATGTTAAAAAATATTTTTTTTAAAAGACATGTTTAATTTCATACGTAGTTTTTAACCATTTTTCTGCAAGTTGTCTTTCAATATAATATGAAAATTTTAAATATTTAGTATATAAATCTAATGTCACGTTACAGTTTTTGATCGATAATTTAACACATTTAAACACACCAAATAAATTGCAAATTCCTGAGGTATTTGATAAATTTAACCCTTTAGCGGGCACAAAGCTAAAATATACTTTTCTGTGATTAAGTTATTGATAAATGTAATGTTCTCATCCTCTACAAACGTTATTTAGTGACAGAAAAAAAAAAATCTGATCAAGAATGTTTTTCCCGGGGGTGGGGGCTAGTCGTTATAGCCACTGCGCACTTAGGACATTTAACTTACTTTTCAGGACAGTGACAGAGAGAAATAATGAATTATATTGCAATATTTTTTTATGAAAAATTTACATGTTTGCTGATAACTATTTCAATAACAATTAAATACCAAGTATAAGTGTAATTAAATAACAATAGAATAATTGTACAACATAGAATACTTATTAAGAATATATATAGAATACTTAAAATATGCATTATAATTGGTATACATCCACATATTATATTTTATTTAATTTTAGTATAAAAAGTTAGAAATAAAGTAATA
>BMAV01007121.1:0-46937 GCA_019973955.1 Trichonephila inaurata madagascariensis
ACATCCACCGTGCTACTGTACGGTACGGTAAAGCATTATTTCCAAGGATTTCCACTAATTCACTGTGATATTCCAACGCATTTTTCCCTCGGAGAACGGCTATTTTGATGTAAGAACGCTGCTCAACATGGGTTATTTCCATCACACGACACTCCCCAACTGACTGATTTCACAGCACTCGCTGCGCTACTACCAGCTATCACCGATCCATCTATTCTTTTGTATACACACTATGCCTGCAGAACTTCCACACGACACATATACGTTTGTGATAAATTCACATATATACAAGAAAAAAATAGTTGCCATGACTTATGTCCCAACCCTCGTACAGCAAACAATCCCTTGAATACAAGGAAAATATTACATTTTGATACTTATAGCCTTTTTCAAAAAGTTACGCAATGTACTATTAATAAGTTCTATATATGTGTTTAAATTAGCTCTTAAGATGGCAAAGAATATAGGAAGAGCTGAAAAGGAAAAGAGAAGTGGAGTGCATTGCGGTATTCTCTCGATGAATAATTTCTAAAGTTTAAATGGAATTATATTTTGGAAAGCTTAATGGTTATTTTCGAATATTATTAAATAAAGATTACATTCGATACATTGTTTTAGCCCTTTCGAGGACTATTTATTTCTCTTTTGAATTTCTCGCACATAGTTTTTTTTTATGTTTTATTAACAATTAAGCAATAGCATTTAACCCGCGGTCACTCGCGCCTGTTTTTGCTACCGTCGTTACTCGCGGGGTGTAGAGAGCACCCCAAACTTTTAACACGTGTATTTAATTATGAAAATAAAATTAAGTCATTATGATACATATTTATAAAGTACAAGATGTTTTTTGTATTATACAAATAAAATTATTAAATTTTTTGCATACAAATAAGACTAACATTAAATTAAACTTAACATACAAAATTTTCGTTAAAACACATAATTTTATACTTTTTCATAAACCAGTTTTAAACGTATATACCAGTAATAAATATACCTTATAATTAATGAGATAATGATAGTATAGAAAGTAGAAAAATAATATTTTAATCATTTTCCAAACATTCAGAGCAGACTGTATACATATGCTCAATTTCTCTCTGGAGCTCTCAGCCCCCCAGATAAACTTTTGAAGGTCATTACATTCCAATCGTTCGAGATAGAGGGATTGTGTATCAGGCCTGAAGGTTCAATGACCTAAAATGTGCAGCTACAGAAAAAATTGTGGTTCTGCGCATTCTTTTTAGAATCCTGGGAGGATTTTCTTGTTGCTAGGGTGTGCAGAACACCCCGCGCGAGTGATCGCGGGTTAAGGAAGAATTTTTTACCGAATTTTATGTTTATATTTAAATTTTAGGGGTGAGAAGAATACTTCCCAAGGAACTCTCCACCGTCATAAAGAAGATTAAATTTAATGGCGATTATTTGCCATGAAAGATGAGAAGCATGCTGCAATGCACAAGGGGAAATCACATTCAGCGCACATGTAGCGGAACCTCTTTCTTGTCCTTTTCTGCTACATTTTCTACATCGTCTTTAGTTGGAAACCATCTTTGGAATATGATTTCAGCTCACATCACCCCAAACTACACACATCTTTGCTTGGGAGCTAGCAGAACGTCCTTTGTTTTTTCTTGATTAATATCTGTTTAATTGCTGACACGCTAATGCTATACGGAATATTAGCTGGTCTAAACTTCTGTTATTTTGTTCACTTACCACGGTATTAAACTACTTAAGATGGCAAGATCAGCAAGAAAATAAAAGATTAGTATGGAAATTAGTCTTCTCACCGTTATAATAGCAAGGCCAAGGTATTATATTGGGTTTTAATTTCTCACAGGTGTATTTTGTAAGATCATGTAGATGGGAAGTAATTTCTTCCCAAGGGCCACTAAGGGGTTAACATAAAAAAAATCACAACAAGATGAATGGAATTTTCTGAATTCTCTGTCCTATAAAAAAAGCATTGCATTCTCAAAAACCTGTATTTTAATCCTAAGCAGAATTTTTACTTTGTCAATTCAAAGGCGGGAAAATAGCATATTCATAAAATATTTCTAGTTTCTGATAGACTATGAACATTCAGTAGTTACTTCTGTGGGCGAAACGACTTTCAAGCCGTATACTTAGTCCTTGGATATGGAGGTCTACTTGTGATGATATCAGTGACAGAAAAAGTTTCTATTGAATGGTCCAAATAACAGGATTGTTGCAGTGTAAGCCGGGAACTGGTAAATCCAGTCCTTGGGGCACCAGAGGGATATACTTGTAGTTCCAGGGAGAAGTTAAAGTTCATGTTAAAAGTGATTACAATCTCTGACTGAATAGTATTTGTATATATGTATTTATGCATATTATTTAATGTTCCAGCTGCGAGTAACTTGAATGTGTATGAAAAGTTCAGTGTAGGATCTGGAGAGCACGAATAATTCGAATTTTGCAGCAGAAATTTAAATCTATAATCATCTAAAGAAAACCAAAATCCCCCCCTCCCTTCATTTTATCAAAATTCTACCCCTTTGTGGCAGTTTTAAGAGGACACAGTACGATTCAATTCACCAAAATCAGTCAAAAAATCAAATTTAACTTTTTTAACTTAAATTATTCTATATATATTTTTCTATAACCTCAAAAAATTTGAAAGCTCAAAACTTAAAAAACTTAGACTTATGATGACTTTCACGTTCGTTTTTATTTACATCTCTATGGCAAATCAAAACTTTAAACTGACTTATCTCAGAAAGATAAAATAACTAGTTTGTTTTCATTTAAAATGCTAAGGTTTTTCTATTGTGCCTAATGCTTTGAATTTTTTTTACCTATTGCTAATAGTACGTGTAACAAAAGCTGGTATGCATTTTTGAATCAAAGCAATTTTTTTTTTAAATAATTGAACTCAGAATTTATACATCTTTTAAGGAATTTTCAATAAACATTCAGAAAAAGAAGTATTGTATGAATACCAATCATGTTAACGCAAAACCCATACCAACTTTTCTTATACATAGTTTGACGTACATGTAAATCAAATTTCAAGCAAGTACGTAAATTTTTGTAGGAGGAGTAGCATTTTAAAATCACTTCACAAATTTGAAGTTTTTTTCCTTAAAAAATTACATGGATAGCTTTTTATGAAATTTTGAGCACAAAATCTCTTTAACATAGTATACATTCATAGGAGACAACCAAAAAATTTTAAAATCCTTAAATTAAAAATTTTTGCTTAAATCGTACCATGTCCCCTTAAATTTTAAAAGTATGTTCTTGTTGTTTTTTTAATAATTTGTACCATAGAACATCAGTTCTTCATGTGTAGATTTTGATTAATAGCTATTTTTTGCTCTCTATATAACCGCAAACTACCCTGTTATACTGAAAAAATTAAATATTACTTATACACAAATTAACTGGTTAAAAAAACAAACGCACATCTGTATTATAATTATTTATTAGTTTCTTTAAAACTACTCTATTGCTTTATACGCTTTGATATTTATATTAGTCATCGTGAAATTTTCATATATTTCTGAAGTAGTTTTGGTTGGAAGACATTCAGGAAAGAGCATGTGGATTACAAGTACGGATGATGACTCTCGTTGATACATTACGCTAGAAACTTTGCACTTGAACTAACAAAAAAAGCAACGGTGTGGAAGCTAGAATTATGAAGCGTTCTACTTTTTTCTAAAACTTTAACTTATATATTTATATCAGGAAAGGTAAGTAAAAAGTATTAAGTATCACGCATTCCCTTTAATCAAGTGGATCGCGATCTACCGATGGACCTCCAAGGCATTTATTTGGTGACTGCCTTTACCAAGACTGAAACCACATACTAAAGAAACATATTTATGAAACACCGACACCAGTTAGATTAAAGATTTGGCTGTTTACTATCGATGCAGCTGTATTTTCTAAGCAAATGATTCGATAAATGTGTAGACGAACATGTCCCTTTATTGGAAGCGCACAATGGCGCTTATCATGTTCCCTGACGTTGCAGGGAAAAAATGTGTTTACTACGTGTCAGCGGTATAAATGAATGTTTCCTCACAAGAGCCGACGGAAGGAAAGAATAAATGTTGATGATATATCTTCCCGCGATAGTTAGGTATTGGATATTGAAGCCTCATCCACATCCCGCGTTTTCACGGGATTGGGTTCTTGTGAGGATGTCATGTCCCATGTGACTCGGCAGCGAAGAAATTAAGTTCATGCGTAGGTTTCAGATTCACAGGTTCACGCATGTTCTTTGCTTGCTGCCTTGTATACATCCACGATCGACGGTCTAGAAGTAGCTTACAGTTGTTTATGCATAGAACTTGACATTTTTCTGTTAATTGTGCTTCTGTAGTAAACATAGTAATCCGATATATTTTAAAACACGGGGTACAAAGTCAAAAACAAGTGTTAAGAAAAGAAAATATACAATTGTAATACAAAGACACTAGTTGGTTGCAACATTTTAAAATCAATAGAAGTAACCATGCTGTGTAAAACTCCACCCACCTTTGTCTTTAGGGATTCATTACAGAAATGAATTAAATAGAATATTTCTCAAGAAAATTTAATTAGAGATCCGTTACAGACATACACACATACATATAAAATCATGCACACACATGCATACTAGATCGTGCCAGCATTAATTTTTTTTCCTAATTTCATTTTTTTTTTTTTTTTTAGATACAAGTCTATTTTAGTTACATCCCATCCATCATTCCATTTAGAATCTCAAATCTCTCGCCCTATTCAGTTTACACCTTTATATCAACCTAGATGCATTTTTATTGAGGTGCCTTTTACTTTTGTATGTCTTTTTTATATAAGTAGCTTAATGTTTTTCGAGTCTAAAGAATATTAGTATAATGAACAATATTAAAAAATCAGTGATACAAAGTGTAAGAATAATAGACAAAAATGAATGAAATGTAAGAAGTAATAGAGTGGACAACAAAAACAATCTACTTGTAACATATGGAAAAAAATGAAGTGGTATTATATAATGAAGTAAATTTAAAGTATGAAGAACTGCACAGTAAATATCCATTAATGCTCTCCTCAAATAGCTGGGTTTTTTTCGTATTGTTTTTTACAAATATTTATAAATTTGGTTTTCTAATTTGTCGTGCAATGTTCTTGTTCATTATAAATACATTATTCTAAAATGCTGGAATATCGCTTGGGGTAAGCTCAACTTAATCACATTTTAATTCATTTCAACGTAGAAAATTGATTTGAGAAACGAGGGTTTGGTCTTATGAGCTGGACCAAAGAAAAAGATTAAATATTATACGAACTTGATACACCATTATACGGGCAAGTCTTGAAAAAAAATATTCACGATTCAGCTAAATTCAATTTTCTGGTTAGGGCATGACTAATCATGCATAGACATAAGGGCTATTTTTGAGTCACAATAGTTTAACAGTTTTACTTTTACACTTCTGGAAAACAAAAACAAAAAATGAGATTAAATTAAAAATAATTCTCTTTGGCACACATCTGTTAGTAATAATATTGTTTAATAGAAATAGTAACCTTTCAACAAAAGTAAAAATACAGTATCTTTTATTTATTTTTATTTTTTTTAATCACTGCGTCAAAAAGTAAAACTTTCTAAATCACATTTTCTTTCAATACAATGTTTGGAGGTGAATATGGTTTATTATTAGAGCTTCGCCATCATTATATTTGTTATATTGACTATGTTGTGAAGAATACTTAATTATATATTTTCTTTAAGATTTTGATTCCTATCAAAGTTACTTTTCAAAATCATCTTGATATTCTACTAAAGCGTTCAAAAATGAAGAATATAGAGAATAGTTGCGTCATATCAAGATAACTGTTTCCAAAAATAATATTGTAATTTTCCTGCTGGATTACATATATGTTTGGTAACTTAAACAGAGACCATATAAAGCGAAACGCATAAAATTCATCTCAATTTGTATGGAAAATGCAGAGAAATTGAGTAAATTTCCACCTGTTTTGTCAACCACTACTTGTTATAATGCTAATTTATTATATGTCGTGGGATGATTATTTTATTATCTCTAAATTTGAATTAAAGGTTCATAAGGAAGATACTCTAAATTAAAGTTTATATATATGTAACTCAATATGTTCTTTTTTGATGTGTAACATCTTTCCTCTCGCTTGCTGGATATTTGTTGGAGGGATTTCGTGAAAAGGGACGGATGTGTGTAACAGGAAGTGACGTAAGCGTGAGTTATTTGATTTGAACAAAGAGAGCGCGTGATGGTGTACAGCGCATCGGAGTACAGCTCTAGTAGCCATCAGGCACTCGAGTACTTGACTCTAAATTCACAATCGGTCTGTAAAAAATCTACCCCTTAATTGCAAGAACCTCTATATTAGAACAGAGAAAATAAATTGCTTATCTACACACTAATCCTAAGACCAGTTTTAACCAGTATGCAGCGTCAATCTGGGCACATCCAGCTAAATTTCATATTAATCAAATTGAAGTTTCTCAAAGCATCATTCTTCGAAAAATATTAAAAGCTCGATGGTTCATGAGGAATAAGGACCTCAGATCCGCGAGCAAAATGATGTCTATCAGACAATTTATCAAACAATTAGCAACTAACTTCTTTCAAAAAAATGATCCTAAATAATCCTTTGACCTTGGATATCAAAAAATATATCCCTGATCCTAATTTTAACAGACCCAATAATATTCTTTCGGGTCCTCTCTTCAATTAAAATTCTTAATTAAATTCATTTCACTCTTCTCACCCAACTTTAAAGCTTACTTTAACTCTTTCCCCGAGCCTTCGTAGCCTAATGGTTATAGTAGCTGACTTGAAATAAATCGCTCCAGGTTCGATTCCCAGGAACTTGCTAGTTTCAAATTTAATTGAAATCCCTTTAATTTTCCCTGGAAAATTATTTATCCAGAACAAATTTAAATTTACACTTTCTTTCCTATTTTTTCAAAATGTATTTTATTTTTTATTAGCTTTTAAAAAAGCTGCTTTTCTTATTTCAAATCATTCAATGTTTCTCTCTTTTCTACAACGACTGAGTTCTAAGCTGCATATCCATTGGTCAGGCCTCACCTCGCCCACCCACTGATCGAAATTTGTTTTCATTCTCAGTGTTGTCGCACCGTTTTTGAAGATATTTTTCTAGCGCTTAAAGCATTTTAGTAGTTTTAAATTTTAATTTTTTACTCTCATATAAGTATATTTTACTTTTTAAGTATTTTTTATTAACAAAGGGGAAGAGTAAATTCGTCACAGTCACTCAAAATCCTAAAGATAAGAGGTTATAGCTCGGAAGAACTAGATACACTGATCACCCACCCAATGATACTCTAAATCCACTTCGCACATACCAGCAAGTCTTAGACTTCACCCAGGATAAACTTGCGATCCTTACGCTCAATTGTCAAAGGGCTCACCAAACAGATTTCAACGATGTTATTTCATAAAAATGTTCGTTACTCATGTCGTCAGAGACGTGGTTAGATAATGACGAACGTGCTTCAATACCTAACTTCGATTGCTGCGTAAAGTTTAAACGACCGGGCCGCAGAGCAGCTGGTGTTGCGATCTATCGCAAACAGAAAAACTCACATGTTTTTTGTGACTCCCCATATGAACATTACTTATCGTCAAAAGTGGACTGGGTATTGTTAGTAACGATATTGGGGGACATATGTGCGGCAGAATGCTTATTTGAAAACGGACAAATAGTGATTTCGGTGGTCGTATACATTTCTTGAAATCAAATGGTACAAAAAATTAAAGATTTCCTGCATTTTGAACTTTTACCATATACCGAAGGTGGTTCTGCCGTCTTAAAGAAAACTATCACTCTCTTTCCATGATTTTGAGGAGTGATTTTAACCGGTTTGCCGAAATCTGCGCCGCTTATAGCTTTTTTGAATAATAAATCAAGCTCTAAATGAAAACAAATCAAAATGTTTCGACAGCTAACAGTGGTAATATTTATCACGCTGTTTTTCAACGGTTTTTAAATACTTTGAAGTCACAAGTATATGTGTCATACTTTAGTTACCAAAAGTCTATTGTCTCCGCTCTTCCCCAAATTGATCAAGAATAATTATTTAAAAAATTACATTGCTCCTTGTGTTAATTAAATAAAAGTTTTTGTTAAAGATATGATTATTCGATAGAAAATAATTTCCAATCTCACCCAATTCATTTTTTTCAGGACATGTTCCTATTGCGTATTTACTAAGATAACACATGTCAGGTGTTACACATATACACGCGACTACTGTAAGGATCGTTTTTTTTCTTTTTTTTCGCTCTCTCTCTGTATATATATATATACACAGAGAGAGAAAAGAACGGCCAGATTTAAGTTACATATACATTTATTAAGGGTAATTATTTACAAGGTTGGTTTGGAGAAGTTATATATAGTAAAAAGTAATTAAATCATCATCAAAAGTAACTCGCTGGATTTTAAGACGCGTCTTTCTCGTCCACATCATTTCTTTGTCTTCTGTCTCGAGTGCCATGCACTTGTCTCATTTTCCACTCTATGTCTGTGTTGGTCGACGGTTAGTATTAGGTCAGCTGGGAATCCAGGGAGAACACGACTACTGGGGTAACTAAATTCCTACATTGGTCTTTATTACCGAGAAGGCAACCTCACCTGATGATATGCTATGATAAAATTTTTCAAATATATAGCAATAAAATATTAAGAATATGCACACACAGAGTTTTAACTCTTCGCAATTAACTTCAATAGGGCGGCCAGAATGTGGTTCATCTTCAGTGTCGAAATTCCCAGCTTTAAATTTTCCTAAATGAACCTTTGCTGTATCATAAAAGACAGTAAACCTAAGCTTTCACACATGTTTTGTTGCATTCAGTTGTACTGAGTTTATTTCAGAACTCATAAAACCTAATCGTTCTGATCTTTTGACATGATATTTTCTTTTTAGACCCTTTTTCATGCAAAGATAATAAGTTTTGACAAACAAATTACACAATCGTCTAGTTCCACCTTTAGATTAGGAATGCAAATATACATATAGAAAAAGGTTAACTACTAGGGGAATGCCCAAGATTGAAGTGGAGGTATCTGCACTTGGCGGAAAACTTTTTACTCAACCCGATATAATTTTCTTTTGAACAAATGCAAATGTTGCCACTATATTTATTTTCTTTCATTAAGTGTCATGGTAGTTCAAGCAAACAACTGATGGTTTTTTCAATTCCTGCTATTAACTCACACTCTCTCTATATATCTTTTTATATAAAAATCTTCTGTGCGTGTGTTTGTGACTAAACTCCTCCTAAACGGCTGGACCGATTTTGATGAAATTTTTTGTGTGGGTTCAAGTGCATTCGAGAATGGTTTAGATTATTAATTCGGTCTGATATCGCAAATAGTTAAAAATATATTAAATAAAAACCTTAAAATGCATAATTGTTTTACCCCTGTGTGCTGTTTATTCTGCTAAAGCGTGGCAAGACAAAAAATAAAGAAGAGGGGAAAATTTTCCGATAATTTTTTCACCGTTTTTAAAATTGCAATCTAATTTGTCTCTCAAAATCAGACAAAACATAATTACAGAATTGAAAAGATTATTCATTTCGCCACGATACGGCATATATCTTTATATATATAGTTCTTCTGTGGGTGTGTATGTGAACGAACTCCTCCTAAACGGCTGGACCGATTTGGATGATATTTTTTGTGTGGGTTCAAGTGGATTCGAGAAATATTTAGATTAACAATTTGGTCAGATACCGCAATTATTTAAATATGCGCCAAATTATATAAGGGCACGCGATTGTTCATAAAGAAATCATGAGCAATATTCTTGAGACCACTATTTTGAGCAGCAAACTTCAAGCTGAATTTGTATTTCTACCACAGATCCCAATGATTATTTCAGACTCACCTACCCATTCAAATGTTTGCAATTTCCATTTCACTTGGTATTTCCTAAGACCATTAATAAGTCACAAGGTCAAACAATGATAATTTGTGGCTTAGATTTAGAAAACCCTTGCTTTTCACACGGCCAATTATTTGTTGCATGTCCGAGGTTTAGCAAACCATCGCATTTGTTTGTTTATACCCTAAAGAATTAACCCAGTGTTTCTCAAACTGTGGGGCGCCCCAGGGGCGTAATAACCCTACAAGGGGGCGCGAGCGTATCGGAAAGTCGAAAATAAAAGATTATTTAAAAAAATTATCAATTTACTAAAAGGAAACAAAATGTATTCTGACATAATAAAAAAATACACATTTACTGTGATATAGTATACTTATATAAATGTATCAGTACGGCACAATATATTTCATACTAAGTATCAATACTAAGCTAAGAACAAGCTTAATAATTACTAGTGATTTTTCAATGGGCTTATCAACACAAAATTTAATACTTATCTTAATACTTTGCACGGTTTAAAATTAGGGTCGTATTGTAGCTTTAGCGTCAAAGAATTATATATTATTGCTACATTCAACACATTATTATTGTATGGGGGGGGGCGTGATGAAAATTCTGATTAAAAATTGGGTCGCGAATATAGAAAGCTTGAGAAGCACTGGATTAACTAAAAACATTGTACATCCGATGGCATTACTATGAATTCATTTTTGGTGCATTAAGCAAATATAAATGTTATGAAATAGCTCGAGTTTTATCTTTTTTACCCTTTAATCAAAACAAGCTCTTAAGTTTCTATTTAGAAAATAGGTTCTACACTAACTTAGTTCATAGTAAATACATACTCACACACAATCGATAATTCGAATTGTGGTAACTGTACATGTGAAGATGTCAGGTATTGTAATAACTTTCATTATAAGAAAAATTCATCAAAACGGTCCAGATTGTTACAACTTATTCAAAAAAGTTTGTAATTTTCGGATTTAAGATGTGTGTACAGTACAATGTCTCTGTCGGGACCACTAGTATTTATTTATTTATTTATCTTGGTGGAATTTTCAATCGTTAATAAAATACATTTTAAAACGCTCCATTGAGCTGAAATTTTATATACATGATTATTTTGGATGAAAATACATTAATTTAATGATAATTAATAAAAATAAATTGATTAAAACTATTTATTCAAAGAATTACAAATACAGCCACGTTGACATCATTTTTGGTGACTGAATGACCCTTTTGAAGACTTGGGTCAAAACTTGAAAAGGTTTTTTCTCACGTTTTAAAGCATTCAGTTAAACTGAAATTTTTATACACGACTGTTTTGGATGACAATACGATATTAATATTAATATTTATATTAATTGTAACTATTTAATAAGAAGTAGCTAAAATAAAAATTTTCTTCGTTGATATAAGCAGGGATTGACTTATTTTTTTATATTACTTGTTTATTGCTTAGTTAAAAAGGGGAACTCGTTTTCAATTAATAAAATTTTTAATGACTTTTTGTGCTAACATTGTAAATTTACAAACTTTATCGAGAAAACTAAGTAATTCGACGTTATGTCATTGTAGTAGTTTCTTGAGCCCAAGTTCTAAACAATTCTGTGAATATTCCAACTTGCATTCGTACACACCATTGAAGTTATTTATTTGATCCCAATATTTAATAGGTTTTCATAACATTGGCTCTTCCTTTAAGTTGGAATCAGGCACATTAGCCAGGCAAAAACACTCATTTCCTTTTCAACCCAGATATTTAAAATATTGAGGTTTTTGGTCAGTTGATATGAAGAACATGTAAACGTCACGTGTTTCACTTTAGGTTTTATTCGGGTGCTCATTTAAAAACTTAAAGAATTAATGATGTTCAGAACTTTGCTTCAAATCCTTGTACACATAGATAAGTCAAATAATATTTGTTGTTCCTTAAGGCCGTATCACACGTACACGTTTCAAGCAATTTTTCGTTCAATTCGTGCAATTTTTACTCAGTTGCCATAGCAACCGCTTTAGAACATTTTTTTGCTATGGAGCTCAAAAAGTTGTTCCAAATAAAATTGCTTGAAATTCCAGCCAATGGGGTTCTTCGGCGCTCTACGTCATAAACAAGATGGCGGCTCCGGTTTCGTCTAACACTTCAGATATGCCGTATAATATTTTAATGGTGTATAATATTTTATAACGGCGTATAATATTTTAAATAGAATGGTGCTCTATTTTTAAATTACACCCATCAACAATTGCGCAAGCGAAATGAAAGAAATAATTTTGGATGTTCATTTTCCGAAGCAGAAAAATCGACGAGTAATTTTTCAATGTGGAGATAGAGCACGGCTGACGTCAGAGCGTGTCGTTTTGTTTACGGCAACCCTTCCCCCTCAGATTTGGCCAAAAATTGGACGAAAAAATTGCATGAAAAATATACGTGTGATACGGCTTTTATACCTCTTGATCGACAGGCACATCTACATTAAGTCCATTATCTCATACTTTTTTAGACACTGAAGAACTGTAGCAGGGTTTGAGAGCAGCTGACTCTTATGGCAACCCATACAAGCCAAGATGTGGGAAGTAACGGCTTGGATTGCATTGCAATTCGGACAAGGATAGTAAACATTAAGACCCGCCCTTAAATTCTAATGTATGTCCACTACGAAGCCTAAAAGGAATCGTTTCATCTCGCCTATTGCTTGTCCCAAGCAAAGCTGCACCAGGGCAGTTCTTTCATGCCACTCATGTATGGGGGCCTGCCTTCAAGGGGAATTGATATCTTCTGTGATCCGGGAAGCACTTTCTGAAAAAGTAAGGCAGCCACCAAGTGTGGAATCTTTATGGCTGCCCTCAGGGGCCAAACCTTCTGCAATTTCATTCCCGCAGACACTTACATGTGATGATGCCACAGCAAAAATATCTTAACACTGGCACTCAAGCAACTTAAATCTGAACAATACTCGTTGTCGTTCTGTCACCATATCTCCACTATTGAGAGAGATAATAAATAGAGCTTCGTCTAACACTCAATATCCAATTATTTGTATATTGACACTCTAATTAAAATTTCAAAGCCTCCTCACCTGCTTAAAATTCTGACGAAAAACGTAGCAATAGCCAACATTTATCTTACAGATTCTGATACCATTCCTTTTTTCGATAAAAATTCCACTACCCGACACAACGGCTTCACCCATACTGCCATCAGTATAGTGAAATTAAATAAATAATTGCATACATAACAGACGCACACATAATTAAAATAAGCTATTAAAATTTTCAATACTTTGTTCAATTTAGGGTATAGTGTATTTAAAGCTGTTTCAGTGGTATTGCTTTCTAAATTACAAATTTATCAATGTAGAGTTTTTACTTTATTTTTAATCTTGTTAAAATATTATTTGAAATATAAGATAATTTTTGTTTTAGTTTGCAAAACTTTATTTTACGAAATGAATTGTTTCATATGGTATATTGTGAAGCACAAGAAAAATAAAATTAGTTTTAAACTAAGCTTAATATTATATCGAATTAAAGGTAATTCGTTAATAACGACTATCATATTCGTTAGTAGATTTTTAAGTAAGTAACCACGATATGAAATTATCTTTCTTTTCTCCGGATAGAATTATTTGCTGGAAATTAAAAAATATTTATTCAGTTTTCAGACAGGATTTAAAATTAATCCTCTAATATTGATTGCTCAGAATTAATTTTAAAAAAGCGGGAAATAATCTTGTCCTATCAATTTATATGAACATGAGCTATTTCTTATTGTTTTTAATAAAATGATTTGAATCCAATATTTTCTAAATATTAATTAAGTGATTAAGGAGATAAAATACGGACTTCCAATAAAAGTTGTTACATACTTCTTATAATAAAGAAACGCGGTTTAATATATAAAACTACCTCAAAATTACCTAACTTTTGTATAAATTGTATTATAATTCTATTAACACATAATCTCTCCTCTCTCTCTCTCTCTACACACAATAAATTATAACATAAATTTTAATATTTAATTCAAAGCTGAACTAATTAATTCTAAAACTGTAAGAAATAGGACACATTTACATAGCTATATAGATACATTTTCTAATAATGGTATAAAAACTAATACTTTCAATTAAATTATCTAACTTGCAGAGACGATATTTTTATAAATACTTTGATTAGAATTTAGAAATCGACGATTTTTACATAATATCTCAAACCAAATTATGTATTGCATTAAAAATAGTTTCACATTGATAAGTAATGTATAATAATTACAGGCAGTATAATTTTTGTTAATGTTAATACATTACATCATTAATTTAATATAATTAATAAAACCTTTAGTATTATTTTTATAAGATTACCGTTAATTATCATAAATTCCGTTAATAAGATATTTTCCTTATAAGGTAATAATCACTCAAAAGACGTTTTAAATATTATTTAGGAATATTTTGCATTTCGATTTTAAAAGATACAGTAAAAAATTGTAAAACATATATATTCATTTTAAATTGATTACACTTGATGCAACATTCGTAGCATCAAGTATTTATATAATATAGGATAAATAACTGTATGTGCGTCATAAAATCCATTCTTTTTTTATGCAATAACGTTAAATAATGTTCAATTCTTAGTGAGGTCAATTACATTCTAAAACTAATCTTTCCATTATCTAAAGCATTTTTTCCATAATTTGATTTTTCATCAATAATTCATTTTTTAATTCAACTTAAAATTTTCTAAGCAAGAAGAATTTTAAGAAAATAGGCCACATAATATTAAGTGCGAATTGCAACAGTTGACAATAAAAAAATTAGTTTTACACTTTTAAAACAGCTTTATATCTTATAAGTATTTTTTTCGATTCTAAAATTATTAAAAAAATGGATACGTAAATATTTTATTATGAAAAATATGAATTATATTAAAATAGTTATGAGAAATTTTGAATGAAATGAGTAAAATTTTTTTATACCTTAACACCTCATGACACTGAAATCCAATTATGGAATGTATATTATTATCATGACTTATTAAGAAAACTATAAAATGACGTTATCACACATTGCTTTAAAACAATTTGCGCATGATTCACAAAATGAAAATGATAAAAAAGTTTTTTTGTGTGTGTGTGTGTGACTCTCGTGATTATTTTTAATTTCGTATGCATTCACTTCTTGATATTTGATATCGAAGTGGGAAATGTGTGAATGGACGGATGAAAGAACTTTCTCTTGGGGAACTGATATTTTTATTCCGAGAAAAATAATGGAATTGATAATTATATACATAAATGTGCATTTCCATTTTATCTTTTGAATTGCTACCCATTACTTTAGGAAGTACAGCATATTTAAAACATGCATTTGTTTTAGTCGTTTTCTTTAAAACAATTTTCTTTTTTTAGCTTCGGAAAATTGTTAAGTGTCTGCAATTTTTTACGGTTAATTATTTCCTTTTTAATGATCCCAGTTTTTAAGTTGATACAGATAAAATAATATTTTTGCGGCAGCAATGAATTTTTCTCCAATATTTTCTGTTTTATCTTAAAAACCCATTTCTGTGTCTTGGATTTCGCTTAATGAAACAGATGTCATTCGTTTTGTTAAGCAGACGATTCTTGTCAATAGTTCAAAAACTCAAAGACGTTTTCTTTAAATGACTGCAAGCATTAATGGTTCGATTCAATAAATGCTTCAATCTTCATGACAGCAGTTAAATGCATTTGGCGAAAATGTTTTCTTATGCATATGTAAATAAATATAATTATTTAACTAAAACTTTTAATTTATTAGGCGAAGCAATAAACTTAATTTGGGTCAGTTTATTGCTTCGGGCTCTTCAAATTGAATGCACGTTACATCTGTCGAGAGCTGAAATGTCCTGTTGGTGTGGTGTGGTATTTAGGAGAGAAGGGGGCCAGCTCGGGGGGTCACGCCTTGACTATGGTTCAAAAAATTTCGTGGTCCGGGGCCCCAAAAACCCTCGTGTAGCCCCCAACGGGGTGACGTTAATATTCACTTATTCGTTCCTGCTTCAAATTGCAACGGTATATAATAATGCATTATGGCTCATTTGTTTTTATAATCACAATGCATATTTCTAAAAATTAAGTTGGTATTTAAAATTAGATGACTATTAAAATTGCAACACTGTAAAGGAAAGAAAGTAAAAGATCTTTATTTATTTTACGTACACAGCATAGTAGGAAGAAAACAGAATTATATTTGTAAGCAATTTGGGGTTATTCAGATTCCGATATTAGGGATATCGGATCAAGTGATTTAAAATAGCTTTAACCCAATTGAGCATCGAAACGAACTGGGCTTGGATGACAGATACTAACAATTTATTCCATGCTGATTCAAGTCTATGGCATCATTTATTGTAGTGTTTGCAGAGCAAAGATATACCAGTTTTTCCTTAGCATATTTCCAGATGTCGTCGCCACCAGAGGTTTTGCGTCATCTTGTTGAAAGATGATACCGTCGATGTCCCAAATTTAAAATTGTAAATTTGAAAAATGACATTCTCTATGTACAGATAACTGAAAAGACGTAAACAATGATATTTGTATGGTGTTCCCAAAGCCTGCCCTTACCATCATACTAGGTGTACGGTCAGCATGAACACAGTGAATGCAGACTGGTCACGTGTCTTCTTGTTGGTGTCCTCAGACACAAATATTCGTCACTGGACTCATCTGCGAAGATTACGTAATGCCCCTTATGTATCCCGTTCCGTCGTAATGAATACAACTGACATTGCGTGTTTCTATTTTGTAGTGTTAAGGAACACCGCAATAATAGTCATCATGCATACAGAGCCCCGCTGGTACAGACAAGCCTACTTCCTGACTCTAGTTCAATGATATGGCTGTACGATCTTACAGAGGTAATTTTACAATTTTAATAATTAAAATTAACACAAACTGCATGTTCATATGTGGCGCCATTTTGAAAGATTGACACAATCCTGCAAGTTCTTGAGTTTCGTTAGCAGGGTTTTTTCATAATTTTTTTTCTGAGATATGTGCACAGAAACGTAGATATTTTTTTCCCTTCCGAGAAATAAGTTACTGTTGAACAATAAAAAAATTCTTAAATGTCTTTTTTAGTGTTAGCTCTCTTTCTCGGGTTATTTCATGGCAGTGGTAACCTGGTGGTCAAGGCAACAGACTTCTGACCGGCGTGTCATGAGCTCGAGCCTAACGCCGCTGAAGACCCAATGTGAGGGGGCAATGCACGTTAAATCTGTTGAATCTCAAACATCCTCCCATTGGTGTGGTGTGGAAGTTAGGAGGGGGGTAACATATCAGTCGTCGTTCTCGTGACTTGATCGAGGTTCGAAATTACGAGGTCTGTCACCAAAAGCCCTCGAGTAGCTGAATTCACTCTCTCGGATATTCTAAATTTATTTATTTTGAGTGCTTAGTATTTTATAAGTAAGAAATAGTAACTGTGTAATTTTAAAGTTTATATAAAGTAATGGTGTACTACCTTTACAAAATTTTTTTTATTGGCTTTTGGGAATTATTTTACGAAATTTGGGAAAAGGAAAGGGCAATTTGGGGGAGCTTTTCATTTCCATCATGTAAAGTTAGATTTTTGGGATATTCAAAAATTTAATGAACACTTACTTTCTTTAATTCTAAAAAGGAATGAATTTGAACTTCATTAATAGTATTAATTAGAACAAAATGTGATATTTTAAAATAAAAAAATATCATGTTTTTGAAAAAACGAAATTAGTTTTTTTATTCCTGAAGTCCACATTTATATAAATCCATTCTTCCTTTCCATATTTCTGTTTGAAAATTCTCTAATGGCACAAACGGGTTCTTGATGTTCTCTCAATAAGTATCTCGTCACTTTGCTTTGTTTTTTTATTAAGCAGCTCATTTCACTCTTACCTGTTTTTGTATATTAAAATCAATTAATTTGTTAGAAAATTTATTTTGTTAATTGAAAAGATGCATCATTTACAAATACATCTGCCTTTTTTTACTGTTAATTTTTATGTTGAAAATACGTATTATGCAGTTGTATCGAATGGTGTACATGTTTCCACACACACACACACACAATGCACATTAACTGTAAATAATATAAACTTTGAAACTAATACTTCACATTGAATACATACGAAGTTCAGAATAAAATGTTATTAAAACATTACTTCTATTTAAAAGTACTCCAGTAAATTCACAATAATCATACATCATACATGAAACGCATTTGTAAGCTCTATATTTAAAAGGGATTTATTTATATAAATACGATATGATTTCGAATTCGAAAAAAGTTTGTTCAAATGTCATTTCCAACAATCGGCTTTGATTTGTTTCTGTGCAATAAAATAAGAAAAGTTCAATACATTAACGTCGAAAATGCCATTCAATAGATTAAACTCAAAACATAAAATGTTTTTCATTACTAAAACGACTTTTATGTGAGTGACTAAAACTTTCATTACATACATTTTTCTTACGTAAATTATATATATATATATATATATATATATTTAAGGAATTTAACATTAAATATTTTAAGTATGTTGTTGTCCTTCAATATTATTTCATTATTCAGATTTTAATTTCTAAAAGTTGCACCATTGAGTAGTACCAGAAAAAAAAAGTTGTGTATAAAAAAGTTAGTTAAAAATGTATTAGCATTCCTAGGTATAATTGTTAAACTAACGGAAGTGAAAAAGTTTTGATTATATAAGCAACCGGGAAAACAAATGTCATGGAAGACATTATAAATGATAAATTATTAAAGTCACTCACATTGAAGCAAAAGAAATTTAATGGCAACCGATCTCATTATTCAATAAAGGTGGCCGACATTTGAGCAGTAACCTACTCCTTAATTAAGCATCTACACCACGCCTTCTCGAGGATTTTGAGCCCCGGTAAATTCTTTAAGATCATCAGCTCCGCTACAAAACGTGTCTTTATTGAAAAACAAGACTCAACTGAAACATCGCTTGTCTGTTTAAAATGTGAGCTGAGTTGAACATAAATATCAAGCTCTGTACTCAAAGTAATAAGTTAATTTTTACATGTTGCAAAATAAGAGAGAATAGTGTTAAATGCAAGAGCACTGCTACATCATCTTTAGAAGATGATTGGAACTATCGAGAAGCAATAAAAATTCCGTTCTTCATTCAAAAATAAATATCAATGCCATAAACATCAAAGTAAGCAAATATACTTGAAGGGAGAAAGAAGTTCTACCCTTTTAAAACAAAGTTTATGGAAAGCTCAATGTAGCTCACGTTCTTTCCTCTTTGAAAATTTAATATCGCGCAAGGTGCTTCCCTTAGAGTGTAAATAATAATAAAATAAATACGAGCAATCGAAAAAATTGAAAACTATAAAGGAACAACTTGGCACGTTTTCTACTCTAGGCATGTCGGAAAGGAAGCTGAAGTGTACCAATTTATTGGTGGCAGAGTAAGGGAATTAAGCCCCGTGCGGCAGCCTAATTTTTTAAAAAACTTTGCACTATGCAGCAACACGAGAGCAATTGGAGACCGATCTTATATCAACCTATACTGTCAAGGTGAAGTGAGAACATCTGAACTACCACCCTACTCTGCAAATTTCCCGCCAATTTTTGAAGACTTTGAACATCGATTGATTTAATATGCCTCTTTTCCCCACATCAGGGGGGCTGCGGGAAACCCGTGGGGGGGCATGTCATGAAAATTCCCAAACCAGTCCACTAAAAGACCCACCTTGCAGGGAAAGGGTGCTCGTTAAATCTGTCGGGAAATGGGAAAAGTTATCCCGTTGGGTGGGGGTGTGGTAGTTAAAAGGGGTGCCATTCAGGGTGTCGTCCACGTCACTTGACCATGGTTCAAAATTTCGGGCCCCGTCGCCAAAAGCCCCCCGTGTTGGGTAAATAGTGCGACGCTAATATACATTCACTCACTACATCAGGGGTACCCAACCTTTTTATCTGCTGGGCCGCATATATACATACCGCTATTTCAAGCAGGTCACATTCAAATATTTATTTCACGCGAGCCACTACAGGAGGATAAATGGAAAAGACCAAGATAACATTGACAATTTAAAATGTGGAAAATTGATCAAAATATTATAACTCCTGTTTTACTTTTTTAAATGTTATTTTTTATATTTTTTATTTTTGTTAGTATTAAAAAACACTCCTTCACACACACACAATTTATGCATCAGTAAATGGTTTCATATGATTACCAATAATACTAATTTCATAAAATGTCTTTGTTGCCGCTGTGATATTACCACTAACGAAACACGTTGTTGCTGTTGCGATGATTATTGAAGAAAGTCTATTTATCACCTCTTGAAAGAAATATTTGAGGCAAAGTTTCATTGAACGATTCCTGTTTGTTGTATTGAAAAAATACCAACACTTTTTTGATAAATCAAACAATGTTGATCCAAGTTTGTTTTTCGCTACAAAATAGTCAAGCTCTCAAATGTCTTGAAATGATATATTTTCTTCGAATCTTTTGCTCTTGAAAGATATGAAAGATAGTTAAAAATCATTACCATCCATAAAATTGTTGCTACTCCTCTGCTGTCTGTTATCACTGTTTGTTCATTTGCTGAAACATATTTTAGTATTGCACAAAATTATTCATACGGAATAACGATACATATGAGAAAACATATTCATGTATTAAAACATGACACAATAAATTGAAATATATGATAATAACAAGAATAGACCGCGAATATTTTATCATTGACATCAATTGATTTGGCAGTCTTTTTTTTTCCTTTCTAAATGTTCCCATTTACGTAATAGCTTTCAGCCCATGTTCTATTTTGCTATTCTACGTCTTAGAATGCTGTTGACTGTGTCTTTTTTTTTTGGTGACAGTTTTTATCATTGTCTTATTGGGTGCTCACGTCTTTGTATGACTTGAAAGGCCTGAGATGGGTATAGGATAAAAGATAAACGTTATGTTTTAAAATGCAGATAAGGGGTTTTAACTAAATAAAATTACCGATTTTAAAATAGAGAAAAAGTTTTCTTTAGTCTTGAAAAAGGGTTAACGTGTAATTATTTAAAAATCCAAATTATTTTATAATTAATTGTTTACTATATTAGTGATTACTTTATCCAAACGCGTAATTATTTATTTCTGGGATATTATTTTGTTTCATTGTGTGTTGCTTAATATTTTACATGAATATTAGACAAGTGTTTCTCAATCTTTCAATATTTGATACCCCATTTTAGTTCATAATTTTCATCTGTCCCGCCCCTACCATACAATAACAGTATATTGAATTCAATAATAATGTACTTTGACGTGAAGCTATAATACGATCTTAATTGTAAGCTGTATTCATTATCAAGATAAGTATTTGATTGTGTATATGTTAGTTGTAAGTAATAGATATTTTAAGGTATTTTTTTAGGTAATAGAATAAGTATTATGTTACTTTTTTTAATTTTTAATTAGCAATAAAATGCAAAGTGTATTTTACTTTTTATTATGTCAGAACGTATTTTGTTTTGCTTTCTTTCATTAAATTAATAATATTTTTAAAAAATCCTTTATTTTAGACTTTTTGATACGCTCGCGCCTCCCACGTAGGATTATCATGCCCCCTAGGGAGCGCTCCCTACATTTTTAGAATCGATGTATTAGGCGATTAAAATTACAGCCATCCAGTGCAACGAGTCCCAAAATGAACATCAACAATTTGTGTTAAAATGTCTGGAGCACACAATTTAAGTGATATATAAAGAACTTTTAGCGTTGAGTTGTTTCTGTGAATGAATTTGGATTCGTCATTATACATAAGGAAACAGCAATAATCAAAATGATAGGTTGTTCTGGTGAATCTGGTCCACAAAAGGCAAGTGAGGGAGTGAGTGAATATTAACGTTGCACCTTTTGGAGACGGACCTCGTAATTTTGTACCATGGTCAAGTGACGAGGGCGACGCCTGAGCTGGCCCTCCTAACTATTACACCACGCCAACGGGAGGACGTTTGATCTCTCGAATGATTTAACGTGCATCGCCTCACTACACGGTGGGTCTTTCGTGGTACTGGGCTTGAATTCATGATACGCCAGCTATGATCCGATACTTTTGACCACTTGGCTGCCGCGGTCACGCCACAAAAGGCGACGTTGATCCCATTGGCTGAAAAAGTTATGGCTATGATTTCTTGTAAACGTGAAGATTTTCATATTCGTCAGCTCTTTTGAAAAAAAAAGGAGAGAAGAGGAGATTATTGGATGACACAGTAAATTATGGCACCTCTTCGTCGAGAAACTAAGGGAGATCTCTTCTCATTTAGTGAAGAACATGCTTTTTCACCACGACATCGCATGGGCTTATTTATCTGGCGTTTTTGCCACTTAACTGCCTGAATTGTGTTATAAATAGCGAAACACTGTAGTGAAAATGAGGCATAGTTGTCGAGAAAGAGGTATATTTTGGAGAGATAAAAAAAATGGTTGTATGTGTGTGTGGACTATGTTGGGGGAGATATGTATAGTCTTAAAAGAAGTCTGATAAGAAATAAATATTTTGTTTTTTGAAAGACAAAAACGAAATCCTTATTTAATATGGCTACTTTTAGAGCTCCCATATAAGAATTTTGTACGTAATTCAATAATAATCCACCAGTTTTGTACAAAATTCATCCATCAGTTAAAAAAATAAAAATGTTGCGATTAATTTTTAGAAAACAGCCTTGACCGGTGATATAACAATTAAATACAGCTTCGTCTTATTGATCACGTGTTTGTTGATTTACTGTAAAGTTACCAATGACAAACCATTTTACTTTATAGAAATTTAATAGACTCATTTGAAGTTATTTAGGTAAAATTTTGAATTCAAAGAGAACTTGACTTCATTAAATTCTGAGTGTTTGATCTTACTAATTAGAAATCCAGACGATTGCTCATTGTTTATGCATTACAAGAACTGTCACTCCGATTTCTCAAGGAAAAAAGGATTTACAGTTAAATATAATTTATCGAGGATTCTTTGACGAAACTTAATGAATTTATTTTATTATTCTGCGCCAGAGAAGAATTTCAAGAAGTTTATCATATTGCTATGAAACGCAGGTATAAATTGAATATATTTAATATTTAGCTTTCAGCATTAAGTTTGAAGTGTAGATATTTAAAAAAAATATTTCATTTTGCAAGCAGAATCCCCATTGAACACTGAAAGCAGAGCAAGAATTAGATTATGCAACACAATTTCAGGTAAACGTTACACGTAAGCTTTAAAAAACTCGAATAGCTCTATAAATGTAAATTTACATTGAGTTATATAGCATAGATACAAAATTTTAAAATACTATTTATATTTTCAATAACATCTTTTTAAAAATTATAATATTTAATTAGATTTTTCACAGGTGTTTTTACATTTCGTGATAATTAAGTTAGTTTCTCGTGAAATATAGTTTGTAAAAATGGAAGCATGTATCGTATTTAGAAAAGAGAATGTACCTGTTTTTCAGCAATATTGCTTCAGCTTGGCTGTAATGACTACGATACCCTAGTGGTTACCATCACAAACTCGCAGCCGGTGTGTCATGGATTCGAGTCCTGGTGCCACTGAAAACGCACCGTGTAGAGGGCGTTGATGAACGTTGCATCTGTCTAGGTCCAGGTTCCTCCCGTTGGGGTGGTTTCATAGTTTAAAGAGGGAGGTGTTAGTTCAGGGGTCTTCCTCGTGACTTAATCAATGTTCAAAAGGACGAGGTCCGTTGCCAATAACCATCGTGTCGATTTATAATGCGACGTTAATAAACTATCACTCCCTGATTGGCTGTATAATATGGAACAAATACGGTTGTAAGGCTATACTAAAAGATAAAATTTAGAATTCCTTATACGAAAAGGATAAGACACACATTAAGGAAGGTTGCTACTAGATCGATCAATAATAAAAGTCGAAATTTAAAGCAACATAATGGCTATTTGCATTGGACCTCCTTATTTTAAACCATTGTCAAGGATGAGGATGGCGCCAGAACTCTCTGACCCACCGATTTCCAAACTTCAATACCAATGTAGAATGTGACCCGGTAATTTTGACTTACGTTCAAACTATGAGGATGATACCTTATTTTTCAAACACACTCTCTCATGACTACGACCCTAATTCAACTACCACGAACACAACAGAACAATCTCGACAGTGAATACTTTGTTATAATAATGTACTGGCGACTTTTTTTTCAATTCTATTAAGTTTTTTTTTTCTATTTTATTACAACAAATATTTGCCGTAAATTAAACCAATGGAATATAGTTGGAATATATTTAAGTTAATCACTCTTTTCGTAATGTGAATTATTTTATGAATAACACATGGGTTAAGTGAAGTGAATAAGAAGAGCAGAAAATTGTTTTATTGATGTAATGTCTCAGGATACAATTAAACAATTATTAAAAGAAACATGCATCATAAAGAATATTTATAATGATTAATGTTTTCGTCACGTCGAGTATATTTTAAGAGTTTTAGCTTAAGGTTGTCTTCGTCAAATGTACGAGAACCTTCATTGAACACGGACCACATTTTCCGGTCAAAAAATGTCCCGATGATCAGAAAATTTGTGTGGAAAAATTGTAATTCATATATCACTTTATAATGTGGCGTTTCTAAGAGCTTAAAAAATTCCATAAATGATTTTTTTTTTCATTTTAGCATGTAAACGGATAGCTCTTTAAACATTACTAGCGAAACATGTCACACTATATTGCAAAATGACAATCAACCCGCATACATATATATGATGTGGCCATGCTACTCGCAGGATATGGAAGTCAGAATATAATATTAAACTGCCAGTTTTCAAATATAACTGAAATCCCTAAAATCTAAAATCTCGTCATTATTTCGTCAACGAAAATATGGTGCTGAAACTCGGTGACATTCCTGGTTCACATATCTTTTAACTCGATTTTGTTTACTTAAATTCATCTTTACTACTTTTTTCTAAAATCAAACTTCATTATTGATAAGTAGTAAAATATTATTACATTGCTTATTATTGGCTCAAATGCAATATGATGTGGCCTGAGTTTTTGCAAAATACTACATAAATTATCTAGTTTTCCTCGGAGCTTCGGAAAACCAAAACCCGTTTTTGACCAATGGAAGCCGGCCCTGAACCAATGTTTTTGGTTTTTTTAGCGAAAATGAATGAAAACTCCGGAAACGGAAAACACATCGACTTAAAACCCAAAACACAATCTCTTTGGAATAGATTTTACACACACTTTTGAAATTGCAGCAATATTCATACCTGAGTCCTATTATAGAAGGCAACCTTAAAAGGAGAGGCATTTCTACAGGATGAAATTATATAGTGATTTCTAAACTTTTCCTTATCAGCCATTTTACCCCTGAAAGGATCCAATGTGATGTGGAGAGGTGTTGTTTCTTCTCTAATGACTTCCTCAAATCCCTTTTAATTTTTTTTTTCATTTGAATACAATGCAGAACTTTTGAAAAGACTGGAAACAAGGGATGTTCATTATCTATATTATTTTGGTGCCAAACTTGCCGTTTAGTGATGTGTCTGCACATTTTCAAGTTTTATCAGAAAAACCTAAAAATATTTCCTGCAATTGGGTGATGAAAAGGGTTGACTGTTTGTGCGAGTCTCGCTAAAATGACATAAGAGTAATTTGAGGACATGAGGGCGAAAGCCGATTTTTTTTCTTTCGGCGGGCCGCCAGCTCGGCAAATCCGCCTTTTGCGGCATACGGTAAAATTCCCTAAATGTGAGAATCATTTCATGGTGACACCATCTAGTGGCATCTGTCGTCAATAGCCCTTTTAGACACTTCGAATGCGCCCTTAAAATCCTCAGCTTCCCGCTGGATTAAATAGTGTTGTTATGTATTCTCTTTTGATTTATAGTTAATTCAGATCCAAATTTATACCCAGGAGATAGATTTGTGCCATTGATAATCCTAAGCGATCTGCGTGCTCTATGGATTCTTCCATGTAACCTTAGGTTATTGAAGTGACATATCTACTTCCATAAGTTACTGTGCATGAAAAGCCTGGGCTAAAAATGGTATCATCATTTTAATTTTCTTATTTAGACAATGTGAGAAATCTTTTAAGCCTTGAGGCCAATTTAACGTGTGGCCAGTTGAAAATAAATCGAAACCAATGTCTAACTATAAAATTTTGGCACGCTCTCTCTCTCAAACTTCAATAGCTGCGACTTAATATCTGTTCTGCAAGCCTTGTTGCACTCCACCCCCAATAACTCCACATTACCACACCTCATTAATATTATTACTGAATCTCAGTCAATGCTACATCTTTACGTGCTAAAAGCTGGCTAATATCGATGCCTTTTGACTCTCCTTACGTGCTAAATAACAGCTATTGCTATGTGCCGCTCTGCCAAAGCTACACCGTCTCCGGGACTTATATGCGTACGTCTTTCGAAAATGTGATCTTTTTACCATGCACCGCCAACCATGCAACCCGTCCCGAAGCGATCTTTGAAACGCATTAAAAGGACTCGGACAGTGCGTTTACGTAGGGCGATTTTACATCTTAAAGCGATTTTAAAGTTTGTTTATCTTCACCTCTTCCTGTCCATCCTTGCACGCAGTGCGGCTGATGAAATGGTGGCATTGGGAAAGGGACTGGCGTAAGTTTTAATCAGCAGCAAGGCCGTTTCGGCTCCCCAATGTTGGGCTTAAATATAATGTATAAACCGAATTATTTTTTCTTTACATATAAAGTATTTCAAATATTATTATAATATTCTGGCTTTTTTCACACTATCCTGCGAAAATCACTCTATTTTAATATACTACTACTTCATTTTATGCGAGTTGACACATTTTTATTTTAGAAAATGTGTTTCACATTTTTCTTATACCTAAAAGTTAAATTTATTATACCTCAAGATGTTAAAAGAAAACTACTATTTATAAAATTTTGAATTTAAACATCTATCTTTTTTTTGCTGTAAGAAAATTATGAGAGAGGTTACGGGTATTTTTCGTCCGGAAAATGTGCTCCAAGCAAGTCTACGCTTTCTGGCAATATGGCGAAAACAGCATTAAGATTATTTTTATAAACCGTACAAAATTGTGGCACATGCAAGTGTATCTTGTGTGTGTGTGTGTGATAATTCTGTACCCAAATGAGACAAGTCCATGGCAACACTGGCACACAAATTCTGCTCCCCAACCTCAGCGTAGGCCACCACCATAAAATACATTATGCTTCACTGATACATTTCCATAAAGCGTATTTATACAGCGTACATATGTATGTCTCCACTTTTATATGTCAGAATGTATTTTGCTCTTGCTTTCCTTTTCAAGCAAAATTCAATGTAATTTTTGTCAATTTTTGCTTATTTTTTATCTCTTTTTCAATATGCTTTTCTGCGTGCTCTCCTTTCGTAATTATTCTCTGCACTTCCTGCGAAAGGGCGCTCCACAGCTTGAAAAACGCTGTCTTATGGCTACTCGGCTACCGCGCCCATGAGGATAGATTTGTAGAGTAACCCCAAAGAGGGACATTCATTATTATGTTCCAATATGCAATCCCTTTACTCCATATATAAATGGGAGGGAAGCATTTTGTGCTTTACCATTCTCGAAATTCAAATGATAGTTTCAGGAAGATGCGTAAAACTCTCGCCAAGCAAAAATCTAATCCAGGAAAATTCCCAATCATTTCTTGATATGTTTTTAAACATTTATTACTATTGATGTATACATTGTGTTAGAAAAAAATTAATAATATTTTTCTTAAAATCATTTTATCTCTAAAGCTATGAGTTTCTCTTTAAATTGTGAGGTGGGCTGCTAGCAGCTCTTTTTTGCGGCTAGGCTGCATGGACTCTCATAGCTAGCGTGTAATGCAGGCTGCTTCCAGTATCATTGAAGACTCACTGTGTAGCGCGGATGCAATGCTAAACCCGGGTCAGCGCCTCCGTGTTCGATCCTCCGGTTGGTGGTAGTTAGTAGGATGTACCGGCCTGTGCGTCGTCCTCGCCGATTTCGACCATGGTTCAAAAATTTATTTATGTCCGTCACTAATAGCTCTTCTCGTGATAGTTTATACTATAAAGGTACAGTTGCACACTTATAAAATGTACCACAGCACCGCACAATCTACTGATACCACTCTAACAAATACATGTGTGTTAAGATGTTTAAGAAATCACCAGGGTATTCTCATTATTTAAGCTTAAACATGTATAAATATGTACACTTAATATCTTTTTACATTGTGCTACTAGTATCACTGTATTGCAGCTTTAAGTCAAAGTACATTGTTATCGAATTTGATACATTATTATTGTATGGGGGGGCAATGAAAATTATGACTAAGAATTTGCTTGCAAATATTGCCATAATGAAATTGTTACAAATATTTAACAAACTACTGAGTGACAAATGGGCTACCAGTACTGTAAGTAAAAGGTGTTATATATGTAACATTAAATTCAACAAAATTTGTTTTTAAAATGTGCGAAAAAACGTGTTGCATTCATATCAAAAGTGGAATGTATATTCCGTGTGAGACTAAATGATTGCTTAAAATGCCATTTCAGAGGTGCATCGACTTCTATTTTGTCAAAATACTAATATACTTGATAAAGTAAAGTAATTCTTTTTAATATATACAACAAAATATGGTGAGTATATACCAGTCACTTGGTCGCTTTAAAAAACCTTGCTGCGATCACTTCTAAATACATAACTTAAATCTTCATTTCTCCTGGTACTTCCTCATATTAATTTTTTATTTTATGTGTGTGCAATAAAATTTTTCCAAAATATTCTTACATCTCTTTTCCTTAATTTCCAGTGGTGCTCTTGTCAAGTCATCCCAAATCTCTAGGACTGAAACCCTTTTTCTTTTTTTCTTTTTTAAAGTTATTGTCCCTATCTCCCACCAAATGTGCTACGAGTCTCATTCTTCTTACCCGCACCCCCTCTTTCCTGACCTGTCAAAAGTTACTCAACTCCTTACTTCCTTCCTTCTTTCGAAAGAAGGGGCGTTTCCTGTACCGTCTGGTTACTCATTAACATTGCAAACTCGTGCAAAACGATTGGTGAGTGAAGCGGCTGCTTTATCGTTTGGTGAAAGCCATGGGATGAGGCCGACCCTCTGCGATGACCATTTTCTGACGAGCCTTACCACTATCCTTGCACTTCTTTTCCCTCTCCTCAACGCAATGTGATTGGTTGGATCCTATCTGTAGTGCAGCGATGTGCGAGGAGTGACATTCTTCTAAAAATATACTTTTCAAATTCATTCTTTTGTCATCTAAGCCATTTTAAATTAGTATATATAATTTTTTCCTTCAGTTTTGCCGCTGGAAAATAAAATAAATATTTTTCGGACCGCAAAAGCAGTTCATGACCACCTTGTCGAGTTTTATGCTTTTCTTTCTTTTGGCTAATATGTCCTTTCATAGTATAGCCTCTTGTAAACAAATTAAACATGGCTATTATGTAAAATTCAAAGCTATCTTTTATTTTTATTTGTATTGAATGTTTTTTTATTTGAGGATTTATTATTAATCAGGTTAAACTTATTACCTATATTTGAGTACGAAAAAAAATTCCATGAAAAGTTTAATTTTTGTTTATATTATTTTTAGCATACTTAGTTTTTTTTTAATTGCAAAATTTTTCTTGGTTTCATTTTTTGTCTATTTTTGTAAAATTTATAGAGATAATAAAGTTTTCTTTCAAAATTCGCAATAAAATGTTGATCTGTTACTTAGCAATTACTTCACTTTCATTTCTAGTAAAAAGTTATGTGTCTTTTATGCTTTTAATGATATAAGAGTTTTTTTCCAATAGTAATATTAATGTATTATATAAATACTTTATATAAAAATGTAATAAATTATTAATTTTGTGTTAAAATGTAAACAAGTTTTTACCCAACGAAAACACATATAATGTTCAATTCTATAATACCTTATAAAATGTTTTGGGCTAGGGCCTCTATTTAGGGCCAGTATTTTACTCACGGAAATCATCAGGAATTGAAGTTTCACTCAGAAAAAAAATTTATATCGCTTGTTTTGGTAACACGTTTTTTCAATGTGAGGTTTTATATATTAGTTTTATGTACGTATGATGTACAATATGTTTGTTAACACATCATAACGATGTATTACATATAATATTGGTTATTAACTTTATTAAGTCTGATAAAATTAAATTGTTAATTTGATAAATGAATTCACACAGGAATTACTAGGTATAATGACAAATGTATATTTATTGACATTAGAATGTAATTTTTTCATGTTTTCTTATACCTAAAATGCCAGTTTGGTTCACTTTAATATTGTAAATCATGTTTCACTTGAAATGATACATTGTAACAGAGCATTTGCATACATTGTAACAGAACATTATAATATGCTGAGTTAAAAAGTAATGAAGCTTCAAATTTAGAACAAAGTTAAGTAAGATTTGTATAAAGTATTTTATAACTATTTTTTCGAAGACTTCTTTTGTGCTTATATTTCAAAAGTAATATTATTTTTATTAGAAATAGAAAAGGAACATTTTTTTAATAACCGCTGATAAAATTAACAGAAAATGTATCAAACAAAAGATGCATCCTTTATGTAAGAATATATCGTATGTTTACAATTTGAAATAAATTTGACATGCACAAAGGGTTTGCATTTAATTACTATTTCTTGAAATCAATCGAAATTATTTCCGTAATTTTATTTTTACAGAACAATTATTGTTGTTTTGAAAACTGTGTGTATGTAACTTTTTTCAATTTTATACACTTTGATAATTTTAACTATTATGAATGATTCTACCTTATCTAAGTACGATTTCTTAAAAAAAGAAATTTTTTGATTGTCAAGATTTTTTTTATTCGCCATTGCAGTAATGAAACGATAAAATTTCTTTAGAAATTTATGAAGAGATTTTTGTATGCTTCTATAATTTTTATTTCTAATTACTATTCCGCGTTGGTGTATAATAGAAATTTAGAATTTTTATATCATTTTGATTTTGATGCAAACAACATTGATGTCACTCAGAAATAAGAAATGTTTCTTTTTACGATTGATTATCGTAAAGAAAAAAATTGTTGGAAGGAAATTGCAACAAACTGTTGGCTATACAAAACAGCCATTTTGGTATACCATCGTTGAGTGCTGCTCTCGAATGTTTTGAATGTTGACGAGGACAGGCACGCTGAAATTGATATCTCCACTTTTAATGTGCATCACTGCAAAGAATTATAAAATTTATGATTCTTTACTATTGAATTATACAAGGAAAAGCCGAGATATTCGTCAGAACAAACTTAAAAGAAAATAAAACCAATTAAAAGTTCGAGCAACCTTAAAATAACATTTAATTGCAGAAATTTTCAGCGTTTTATGACTCAATACTAATTTAAATTCTAACCTTTGCTTTCTTAACCAATTTCAGTGAGCAATAAGTATCATCAAATTCTTTGCTTATAAAAAAAATGACTAATGTTAAAGATTTATTTAATATTTATCTATTTCTAATGGGCTGTGCGCGAATAAATGTTTTACCATTGCAGGCTTAGTACGTTCCCCGGAAACTACTATGCCTTTTAAGTGTGGCACCACAAAGAAGGTTAACAAAAATCATCGCAAATAATTTTTTCACCCAGTTACCTCTCCAGAGAGGGGCACCTAAACTCTGACGTTGCGAAACTGTACTGGGAATTTAATTTTGCCAGCAACACCCATCTACAAGGATATTCTAAATACCGCATAATCATACGACATGAAAGCTGTCGATTTTTTGCATCAGGAAAATTCTCCGACTTAGGCCGGGGTCGAATCTGCAAACTTGGGCGTACATGGCCAAGGCCAAGCAAATCAGCCGACTAGATTTATTTGCTATACAATGTAACACATTTTAAACATTTTAAAAAACTACATAGTAATAAAAAGACATTCTGTAAACACTGCTTAGTTTAAAAACAAAGAATATAATAATGGAAACACTAATGCTCATTAATTGAATTTTTTTTCTGCTAATCTTCTGATATGAAGCTCATTAAATTCCACATTTTGGTTTAATCGATTATTCGGTCAGTCAAAGATTCCAGGAAGCTAATTATGCTGATAAAGACTTATTATAGCGATAACATGATGACAATGTCTTTTCTTAGATTCGTATGTTTTAAGCCAAAACTTTCTTTTTCGTTGACAATCGTCTTTGTGAGCGTTATTCAGTGTGATAGAGGAGAGGGGGACACGGTATCCTAGGTGGTAAAATAACGGATTTATAAGCACAAATGGTCGTGAACTGTCTTGTTTTAAAACCCTCATTTAGTGGAGCTCTAATAGGCTTTAAATATACTCGGACGGAAATTTTTATGGTATGACTAGGTGAAGAGAGGGTAATATTTTTTAAAAAAAATTTTTAATTTGTTTTTCCTAATGGGCAGCTCTTTGGTATTTTCAACTTTTGCAGACCTAGTACATTCCCCAGGTGATGGCATCGCTTTTTAACGCGGCACCATATAGGTGATACCAATTACTACAAGTAATTTTGAAGCCCAGTTCCTCCTCAGAGGGAGGCACCTGAGCTCTGATGATGCGAAACTGCACTAGAATTTAAATTTTGACGAGAACACCAAGCCAAACAGATATTCTAGGGATCTTTTATAAAGTCGCTGTTGATTTTCTGCACATGCAAATCCACTGACTTGAGCCGGAATCGAACCCGCCACCTTGGATACAGAAAGCCAGTGACAAACCACCCAACCGGCAGGAGGTAATGTTCACAAGCATTGCTGTGTTGAGTCGTAAGTTCGGAATCCCGTTGTCACTCAATAAATTCCACAATTAACGACTTCATTTACATTTTCCAAAGCTCGGAAGTCTCAAACTGGCGTGCTGTGGAAGTTAGGAGAGTTGGTTTGTTAGTTCAGATGTTTTTCACAAAGATGCTTGAATGTAGCTTAAAATTGCAATGTTCGACTCCAGTAATCTTCAAGCACTTTTAAGTTTCAAGTTAATAAATAATTAATAAAAAGAACTGTTGGTGGCATAGTGAGGATGTAGACAGTGGGATTCCAACAGATGTCATTCTCGTCCTTTAATCACGGTTCGAGAGGATGAGACGCTATAGTAGACTAGTAGTTAAGGACACGGGTTCGTGGCTGACGTGTCATGAGTTCGAGCCGAGTGCCGCTGAATACCCTCTGTGTTGGTAGGGCAGCTGCACGTGAAATAAGTCAAGATTCAAACGTCCTTCAAGGTGTGGTGCGGTAGATAGGAGAAGGGTGCTAGCTCAGGTGTCAAACTCGTTACTTAAACTCAGGCTCAAAATTACGAGGACCGTAGCCAATAATCACCATGTTGCTTTATAATGTGACGCTAATATGACTTAAGAGGAAGAGAACTGCAAACATAACCCTACTTGTTGCTTCTAAGTGCAATATTAAAAAAAAACACACATTTAATCAATCGGACTACATGTCGAAATCAGCATTCGAGCCTCATGGTGCAAAAGAAGGACGCAAATAACCGAATCCAGATAAATTTAAAAAGAAAGCCTCTCTTGCAATTAGTTATCTGGCAATGTTTCCTTTTGAATCTGGGAACTGTTTTTAATGCTATTACAAGCATTAAGTGCCACGTTTCAGGAAAAATATGTAAAAAATGTATCAAGTATATTAAAAATGAACTTACATAAACTGAGTACGAGGGTAGAGTTGTGGATTTTGGAAAGACTCCCAACAAACAATTAACAAGTAAATAATTCATTAGCTTACTACAGCCAATTTGATATTTTCATTACCGTTAGAAGAAATATTTCAGCGAGAGAGAGACTGTATTACCGATTCAGAAGGACTACATTTGAGGGATAATCTCAGATCCTATATATATTCGTCAACCGGCTGTTTACTTTTGAGAGTAAATAATCAAACATTTGCACAGTTTGATTGAATGGGAAAATCTTCCCGCCATTCAGCTATTTGGTTATTTAATAGCATTAATAAATGATAACTTTTATCTTGTGTTTGTGACTTGATATAGTTTCTTCGCGTACAAATACCTCGTGTATCATTAGAATTATCATTTCTAAGCAGTATTTTCAGAGTAACCATTTCAATCTTCGAAGTCACTGTTTCAATCTTCTGTGAATAACCATATCATCTTCGGAATCTCTACTTCAATCTTCAGAGTAGCCATATCATCTTCAGAATTCTTATTTCAGTCTTCAGAGTAACCACATAATCTTCTGGTTTACCACTAAGGCCCTAGAGTAGCTGGATAGTGAAACGCTAAAATTCTTTCACTCCCTCAGGCTTACCGTAAATAATCTGAGTTGTAATTTATATCATCAAAATAAATTAGTGCTCCAGAGCCTTAAAAATAGATGAAATGTTTTACAACAGCAAAGTGGCCTTCATAGTCTATGGTTATAGTCGTGCCCGAGATATCGCGGGCACGAGCCGTGTCGCTACTAAACACCCGTCATGCAGGGCCATGATAGCCTAGTAATCTAGGTCATGGACTCGAGGCCGGCGTGTCGTGAGTTAGTTTATTGCTACTGAAGACCCACCGTTTGGAGGGGTATGATGTGGAAGTTGGGAGAGGAGGATGCGAGCTCTGGCGTCTACCTCGTCAATTGACCATTGTTAAAAATTTCGAGGTCGGTCGACAGAAGCCCTCGTGTTGCTGAATAACGCGACGATAATATTCAATAACTGTCTCACCTGCCGTGTGCCTGATTCTCGTTAAATCTGTCGATCCTAAATGTCATCTCGTTTGCGTGGTGTGGAAGTCCAAAAAGTGGGGTGACAGCTTAGATGTCGTCTTCATCACTTGTCCCATGCTCAAATCATCAATAGCCTTTGTCTGACATTCACGTACGCAAGATAAAGCAATAAGATAATAAGCGAATCATTTCTATAAATCTAACTACATTATTTATAAATTGCTATTTGTTTTAGATTGGATGGAGTTTAGAATTTATATAGTAATATATAAAATAACAGTGAAGTACTAGAACCTACAGTGCTACAGCAGGAAAAATTGAAATTCACCAGACACAACAAATGTAGATACAAAAAGTCTTTGGACTAAGCTGGAGACCTATTATGATTTCTAAAGCTGTCGCTATATATATATATATACATATATTTGTTAACTGTGTGTGTGTGACGAATGCATTTTTGGTTATTTTATAAATATTGTTTGATTCTTTTAAATTTTTTTTTCTCTGGCATATTCAAATGCAAACTGCAGTTACTTTACTTAGGTTTTTTCCCCCCTTTTGTTTCAGTATGTTTAAAGCTACGAAGAATAATAAAAATATATATTTGCACAATTGTGCACACTTAAGGAAGAAACGGAATAGATTAAATCAAATGTTTTCTTTTTTGTAAAACTTTAACTATTCAAACAAAGGAGTAATCAAAGCCATTTTAAAAATTAGAATATTTTAACTGAGAAGTAAGTCTGCGTTCAAATAAAAAAAAACAACTCGTGAATATAAATTTTGTCGGGCAATTATGTATGAATACATAATAATGCATTTTTTTTCATTTATATAATTATGTAAATATTTATATTTTCTCAGTTTTTACTTTAAATATGTTATTAAGTTGTTTCGATGTCTACTTCATTTTTTTCACTTATAAAAGTAACGTTGGAAAAAAAAAATTCTAAGCTCTTATCTGGAGAACATAATTTGTCAATTAGACCTTTTTTAAGCTTACATTTATCTGGATATTTTCGAATATATATATAGCATTGAACTGATATACTTTAATTAATATTACTAGAAATTAATATTTGTCTAACTATGCTTAAAATTTAAGAATAAATTTCTAGTTATCAAATTGAATATTTTGAGCTATAATATTAATTGAAATATAATTATTGTAATGTTAAATATAATTATTAAATTATTATAATATTAAATATTATTAAATAATTAAATTATTAGAATATTAAATATAGTTATCACATTTTTAAGTTATTGTAAATCAAATGTAATTAAATAATACAATTATAATATAAATATGATTGTTAAATAAGTTAAAGTAATTATTAATAAAATTTTTAACTAATTAAAATAAAAATGCTGTTATATATTTGGAAGAATGTATTCTTACTGTTTTAAATATAACCCCTAAAAAACTATTAGTGTTTATTTTGGGAAAAATATAGATATTTTATATGAGACATAAACGTCTACATTACAGCTTTGTACATCAGTGAGGGAGTGAGTGATTTTGGAATTTTATGGCTCAATTGTACATCAGATGAAATGTGTGAATTTATTCTCTCTGACTATACAAGGTTTTATAAATTATAATATTTTATAAATTTGGTAAATTTTCAAATATTTTTTGAGTTATAGAGGTTTCAATGGTATAAGTCCCCTAAGAGAAGCAAGGGGGAATAGAAAAATGTTTTTAACGATTTCTGGTAAATACTCCTATCCATACGTATTTACCGTAGTAGAAGAAAATATTCTACACAATTCTAAGCATTAAAAGATCTAAAAATGAATATATTTTAGAAAATATAAATCATCAAAGACTGTTTCAATGAAATGAAAAAAAAGCATCATCATGAAATTCATGTCCTTGTAACTAAAACTTGGGATAATATTCGAATCTGATAAAGGAAATGACTCGAAGTATTTTATAAGACCATTGTAATTTCTTGGATACAATTTGGAGTACTCTCTTTTATTTCTCAAAACAAATAGCACAAACTTAAAAAATATCCATAGATTTTTTTTAAGATTAAAATAAGCTATTTTAAGAAATAATTTGAAGCAAAAAACCGCTAAAAGCTTATAACAATATGCGTTTCGCAAATTTCATTTACAGATTTACTTCCTTTCATTTTTTTATTTTTATTTATTTACTTTATATATATATTTTGCTATTATCTCTAGAACTAAATATACAAGGGGAGTACAAATTATGAACCAGATTTTAAGAAACCGTTTTTTCGATCAATGTTTATTGTATTATATGTGATACACATGAATGTAAAGGGAAATATGCAAAATTTCTTTTCGGCATATGATCAACAGTACAGTGGAACCGGTTTTGTGCGGTAGATAGAAACCGCATGAAAATAACAGCCCCTCAAAAAAAATATTTAAAAATTTCATAAATTCTTACTTATTACACACTAATTCCTAGAAATACTACCGAAAACTTTTTTATGCGGTGGATAGGGACCGCATAAAAAAAGTCGCATTTATAAAATATGCCAATTACTTACGAAATTTTTGTAAGAGTACTTCCATAACAAAATAAATAATTAAATATTACGCATGGGAACATTTTAAAAACATAGTTTCTCATTGTATACACTGATAAGTTTTCACAAAATGCACATACATAATCCAAAGTCCTGGGATGAATAAGTTCAAAATCGCTTTCGTCACTTAAAGGTACAATTTCAATTGTTTTTTTTTTTGGCAACATAAAGTAAGAGATAACTTTTTGTGACGAAGGTCGGGTGGACAGGTGCTTTTAAATGTCACGATAACCAGATATATGGTACATGGTCGAAGCCCTTTTTAGAATTTTATACCCCTTTCTTAATCGGTATTTATTTTAAGAAAATACTTTTCCAATTTGTTGGAAAGCTGGATCCTGCATATTTTTATCTGCTCTCAAAGAATCCTGCTCTTCTTGTTCGTCTTCATAATCTATCAAATTACTGATAATGCCACTGTTATTGAAAGTTTCTTCTTCAATCAAGCGTGGGCTGCTGGAGCGTTGAGAGAAAGCAACTGAATGCGCGGTGTCGGGAGACTGTTTATAACAAATGTGTGTTAAGAGAGCGTCTTGAAGTGTCTACATTTCAGTGGCGTAACGTACACCCCCGCATCACGGGGAGAGGGTAGGACTCTAGGGACCTAAAGCCCGACTAACGCTACCTTCGTATTTACCCAATTCATAAAATATTAAAGGCGAAACCTGACTTTCTGGGGGGGCGGAGGGGATCCTAACATTCTCCGTTACGCCACTGGTAAAAAGATACAAAACATTACAGTGACGCTAAAGTCATTGAAACTCATACATCGTATTAAAAATATCGCACAAAAATAAAATCGCACAGAACAAATCGCATAAAAATAAAAACGCATAAATAAAGACCGCACAAAAACACAGGTGCTACTGTACATACAAAATCACTATAGTTGAAATCTAAACATGGCAATAATGACAGAGAAAAATTTTGCGTATTAGCATATGCACGGGTTTTTCTCAAATATTTCGGTTCAGCGTGCATTTAGAAATCTCTACGAAAAAGAAGCACATCAACAACAGCATGATGCGATGGTATCATCAATTTAAAATAATAAGTTACTCTGTAAAAAGAAAAGCAGTGGAGAGAGGCAGAAGCCGAGTTTTGTTGGAAGTCCAAGGAACTCTACGATATTTGCCAACTGTGTGATCTTGAAATGTTCAAGAAAACCGTATAGAAAATTTTACGAAATTAAGTTTCAAGAGTATCATTTCCTCTGTTATTTGACACATCAAACAAGAGAACGAAAAGTAAGCATTTGTGCAGCAATACGAACCATTGGTAGAGTGATGCTACAAACTGTGTGGAACGAACTGGATTACAGATTGGACGTATGACGTGTTACAAGAGGGTCACACATCAAACATTTGTAACGGAAAAAAAACTTGGTATATTTCTCTCTTTACATTCATGTATCGCCTCTTGTAGTAAGTGCAGTAGTTTCGATAATTCTTAAATTTGTGTCCATCACTTGTACTCCCCCTGCTACTTAATTCTGTTTAAATGCCAGCAAAAATACCTGAAGGCTTCATTTTTAGAAGTAAATAATTATGTTAATTAAGTTCTCAAATTAATTCATAAATATAATTTAATCCTTTTTGCTATTATCAATGACGATAATTTGTCCAAATATCATGATAAATGCGGCACGTTGTGAAAAAGTCTTTTTTTTTCTTTCCTTTTCCCCAAATTTTCATATTGTAATGAATGTACAAAGACTTCGAAATTTTCTTTATGGTAGTTTATATCTGTCTTTTTATTTTTTAAACGATAAAATACGCTATTGAATATTACATCAGTACTAATTGCATCGTACTTTATAAAATAATTATGAAATAAACGTTGTTGTAAAAAAGTTTAATATTTATTAACACTAAGTTTATAAAGTTGCAACTATACAACAAATTGGCTATGCGCTAATGTTTTTATTATGCGATAGTTTTGGGCTCTGTTTTAAAAAAAAACAGTGACAGTCTGGATGGTTATCTTAAGCATAAAATTTTTGTAATGCTAAAAAGTAATACATTTTATTATTTTACTCAGAAATATAATACATTACATCTAGTTAATTATATATAATAAATAATATATAGTTCTATACATACATGATAACTTATTGGTAATGATAATACACTTAAATGTATGCCGTTAATAAATAATTTTAACTGACAAAAAATAGGCATAATTTGATTTCGTTTTATCACCAAAAAATTGTTCTTTAATAAGTACATGAGTTCTATAGTTAAGAAGAAATGAAATGAAAATGTTATAGAAGGAAGACTGTGTTTTCTATCTGTACTCCTACGTCATTAGAATTTGAGTGATCGTAGAAAAATCGCTGTAAGTTAAAAAGATGTTAAGAAGAGAGATTCTGTGCATGATACCGAGAGACATTCGAAAGGGCAATAACCGGAATGTCAAAATGATGTGCAGTGGAATACGAAAGTTCTTCTTTCCAAATATATATAAAAGAAATCAACCAAACATAACATCCGCTGCAAATAATTGGAAGAAATCCGGGGAGAGGCTTACGCGGGAAGAGGGAAAAAGGGTAGAGAACGAATCGTCATCCCCTCCACGCAACTGGATGATTTTTCTTTTTCCTTTTCTCTTCGTTTATTTGAAAATCGGGGAAACTTTTGTTTATGAGGAAGTACCAAGTAAAATTTTTCTTTCTTTTCTTTGTCTGAACTTTTACTGATCGAAATGGGAGACACACACGCACGTTCTATTCTCTTCCATATGAAACTCATAGGGTTACCTTATGTAGAATAATTTTGATACCTCTAATAATCAACACCACAAATTTGCCAATTCGTTGGCGACTTATTGAATTTGGTGACACTTACAGAAACCAATTCGTAATGGTCGTGAGACCGGCATTGTGTTTTCATTGAGTCGTAGGTTCCAGTGCTGACGCAATTAAACAATCATCGCATAGAAAAGCTTTTAAATAATGCTTAAAATCCTCATTTTGATATGGTGGGAAGGCTTACTGATTGGGATACAGCTCAGGAGTTATTTTCGTCACGGAAACAATGATTCAAAGTTACGAGATCCATCGCGAATAATCCTCATGTTCCTGTAATGTTCGAAGTTAATAAAAAGTCAATATAAATTTGGGTGACAAAAATTTCAAATTCGTAATACAAGACTGTGGTAGTTGAGTAGTTATACTGTTAAACTTTTAGCCAATACTGTTTCAGTCGAGCGTCGTGTTTGAATCCTGCTTCCACTGTAAACCAGCCATTGACGAGAATGATATCAAAACTAAGGGGCTAGAAGACTTCGCACGTCGGCATAGCGTAAATGCTTAAAGTAGAACGCCAGCTTATGTACCGACCTCGTCACCTGGACGTGACTCAAAATTACAAGGCATTCTGGATATGATTAGCGCAACTTTTTGGCGAGCAGAAGCAATTCGCAAGTAAGCATTAAATAAAAAAGCATAGATGCCAAAAATCCGCACTGCTCATGTTTACTTTTACAGCTTAAGAATACTGTGTGAAATAATGATCTCCAAATTCTCTCAGATTTTCAATATAATCGTAAAGGATATAGTATAGTTGTCTTGAAAATAGTTATCAAAATACACATCCATCCGCTCTATAATGTACATTGCGTTTTGCGCAAAATAATATCGCTTACACAAAAGGCAGTTTCTTAAAAAGAAAACTATAACTTGTTTTTCTTTTTTTTAATATTTGTCGTTTAACAAGCTATCCAATTTTCATCAAAATATAATTTTTAGTTCTTATCAGTGAACTTATACTAAGTACTACAATGTGTGTAATTATCTTCTATTACTAGCAATAATTATCTTCCTTTACACACAAAAAAAAATGGTGCGTGGAACGCCACACGATAGAAGTGAAACTTCTTTGGTGACGTTGGAAATTGATTATTTGCTCTAATATTCCAAACTGACCACGTAGATGTCTTAATCGCCTAATTTGTATGAAAAGTATTCGTGGCGAATTGAGTCTTTCTGATACCAAATCTAAAGTAGGAAGATATGCTAGAATATTTCTGGGTATATAAAATTATTATATTTTGATAAATTTGTTATACTTTTCCTACTTAAACTTTGTCGGTAATTGTAACATTCTTTAATGTCTTCTAAATTAATTTCCGGTAAAATATTTTACTGCTCAGCAACAGGCGTTCTCAAATCATCTCTAAACCATATTCTATCACAAATCGAACACCCGTGACCGAAAGGATTATCAACGCGAATAGCTTTTGAAAATCTTTGTAAGCATTTTTATGGGTGAGTGAATATTGACGGCACACTGTTCAGCTACACGAGGGCTTTTGGAGACAGACCTCGTAATTTTGAATCATGGTCAAGTGACGAGGACGTCAGCTGAGCTAGCACTCTCCCCTCTCCTAACTACCACACCACACCAACGGGAGGACGTTTGAGCTCTCAACAGATTTAACGTACATCGCTCCCCTACACGGCGGGTTTTAAGTGGTACTCGGCTCCAACTCATGACACGCCAGCCACGATCTGATAGCTTGACCACTGGGATACCGTGGCCATGCATTTTTATAGAAATCATAGCCTTTATAACGTAACGTCAGTTCAAACACGCACTAGACGTTGAGGGTTCTGTAGATGACGGCACAGGGTGGTTCACAAAATCAGTATTAATCTGTGCTGTCATTAGAAGAATCTGAATAGCACATTCCCATCCCTTAAACTCGGCATTAAGAGAGTAGCTTGCAATGTTTTTTTCAATGCTCGATATTCTCTCATGTGTACTCTGATGGAGATTTGGCAGTAGCACTTGATAAATTTGCACTATTTTTCTGTTTTTTTTTTTTTTCCTTTCACGAAACTCTTTTCCTCTTTGTGCATTTGATTTAGGCATTCTGACTAGAATTAATAATAATGCAACGCAAATGAAAATTAAAGAAATAAATTAGCCACCAAACCCATCGCCATGTAGCCAACAATCTAAAGAAAATTTCAAAAAGGCACGCTTTTGCTACGAGAGCTATTTTGTCTACACCGTAATGCTCACAATGCAACAGATACGACCGTTGATAATGTTCCGGGGTCTGAGGGAAAAGGACCCCTAATCGGAAGTACGACAAGTTGGCCAGTCGGAGACGTGGGCAATTATTCAACTTTTTCACGGATATAACGCAAGTCACTCGGTGTTCCCGCTCCCCCCTTTTTCTTCTCTCACTCTCTCCTTACCATGGCAATGATTCGGGGGGATGGGGGGAGATTATTTCCGTTCGTTTTTTCCTCGTTACGCAAAACTGGGCAATTTTCTCATTCACTCTCGAGCGCAAAAATTTTACTTCAATAGAAAAACTATTATTATTTTTCATTACAGATATAACTATCTTTTTACAAATTTTACTAATATTTTTTTATATATTATTTATATTTAAAGGGAAATTTTATAACTGATTATATAACTATATTATAATAGAGAGTATGCAACAGTAACAAAAAATAAACAATGATTTTTGGAACTCAGTTAAAACGTTTCAAATTTAAAACCTTAATTATTAATCACAATTTTAGGGTTTTAAAGGAATAATTGTTGTATGAAAATTTAAATTTAAAAAAAGGTAATCAAAGCCCGTATAAGATATTTGGGGAAAAATATATAAGATACAAAAGTGAAAATACGTTTAACGCAAAAAAATTTTAAGACGAAATATCAGTTAACACGAAAACCCCAAAGGTCCCGAAAAAAACTACTATGATTTTCCTGCATTTTTTTCTTTTTAATACGAAACGAAAATCACTTAAGACGAAGAGTTTTTCTGGGAATGAACAAAATACAAAAAACACCAACCACGCTTTTGGGTTTTTTGGGAGACGGGGTGGAAAAAAGAGGGGGTTTTCCACAGGTGTTGTAAAAATAAAGGCTAACGTGGCTTTGAAATGCCATTACAAAAAAGCCTCGGGCCCCCATTTTTTTTTTGGGCTACTTTAAACCCTTTTATTTCCCCTAAGAACACCACAAAAAAAAGCATTTTCCCTTCCCCTAAAGTAGGATTTGGAATTAGTACGTGTGCACTGACGTGAGAAAAAAATCACAGTTTTTATTTATCTATGGTCCATTCTTTCAGACCCACGTTTTTTTTTAATACCTTAGCTACCCGCCTAACGGGGTATTTTGGGAACTACATCCATCCCCCCCCAAAAACATGGTTTTCCCCGGCTAATTAAATAAGGGGATTTTTGGGAAAAAACCCCGCCTCTTCTGTCTTTGTCTGCCCAATATGGGGGGTTTTTTGCAGCGGGTAGTATTTTAAATTTTTTTTGTTCCCTTTTTGTGTCTTTTTACCTGTTTTGTTATGTTGGGGAAAGCAATGTAAAAAAACTAGATTACTAACTTTTCAAGATTTGCGTCGTCAATACTACAAAAAGCCCAGCCACTCGCCACTTTCTTAAGTTATCATTACTATTTAACAATTTTAAAGAATCTGTCATATATGCGCGGGACAAATGGTAAAAAGCTCAAAGGGGAAAACAAACTTCTGTCTTGAAAAAAGAAGAAAGAAGGTTTTAAGGGTTTCTTTTTCGAAAAATTTTTCCCTTATGAACAAAAAATTTTAAAAGAGAACAATTATAGGAAAAAGTTTGAACATGTCTATGTAAATAAAAAAAGTACTCCGATAAAATTAAAAATTTTAATATACGTTTTTCTTGTTGGAAAAAATTTCTTTTTAAAACGAAAAAAAAATTTCCCGTCCCCCTTTAGTTTCATGTTAAATGATTAAAAAAACGAAAAAACGAACACAGAAAACCCGTCGCCCTTTGACGAATGATTGAACTTGCATTGGGGTACATGACCCAAAACTTTATAATTCTGAGGCTTTGTTTTTTAAATTGGGTCATAATTCTTTTTAACTTTAAAAATAATAATATTTAAAATGTTTTTATGTTAAAGAATGTATTTTCATATGAAAAAACTTTTTTTGAAACCTATATTTGTCATAAAACCGTCATTCCCAAAAGGAAAAGTTTTTTTAAAAAACCCCTTTTTTTTTCCTTGCTTAAAGGGGAAAACTCCCCCTTTTGTGCTTAAAAAATAATATCCTGAAGATTTTTTTGGAAAGCAAAAGATGAAAAAGAAAAAGAAAAAAAAGAATATTGATTTTTTTTTCTTTCAAACGATTTTGAATATAATTTTAAAACTACTTTAAGATATATATGGGCAGTGTTATTTAAACCCCGTTTACACACTGCAGTCATATATCTTGAGGTATATGAAAAAGTTAGACAGAGATATAGTTAGGGCCCTTTTTAAATTTCCCTGTACCGGGGTAATTGAACCGGTAATGATCATTTTTTGGAAATTTAAAAAAAAGGACAATAGCTCTTTATAAAAACCCTTTTTTTCCGGGGGAAAAATTAATACTTTGTTACAATGAAAGTTCTAACTATCATCGTCATATTGTGTCAGAGATAATATAAGGGAAAAAATTTTTCCTTTCAAAAAAAACCTTTTTTCTTGTTATAATTTATTTTACTTTTTATCATTTGTATTTAAAATGCGTTCTTTTTTTTAAATTCTATAAACCCAAAGTTCTTTTGATAAAATTCAAACAGCAAAAAAATTTATTTTTATATTTGTAAAAAGTTAATTGGGGAATGTAGTTATAGTGCAATATATTTTTAAAATTTTATTGTTATGTTGCCAGTATCATTGCTTGTTTAATCCTAAGCTGCGCTTAACTAATGAATAAACATACACGCTCTTGGACAATGTTTTCCAAGCTTTCTTATTATTGCAATATTCATGGTACCCGGGTAGAAATAGTCTGAGCTTCAAGACCGGTGAAGCTCTAATTAGGCCACTTGTTCGAGTTCTTATTTCCTAAGAGTCGTCCTTTTAAAATAATGGAGGTTGCTATCTAATGAAAAGGAGCATCAAAGGCCTCGGGTGTAGTCATGCTTCAGTCAAAGGTGTGGAATGAATTGTGAAGTATTAGGTGACATATTTGTCATTTGATGTAATTCAGGATTTCAAGAGCTGTCAATAGACTAAGTGTAGCCTTCTTTTATTCGTGAAAGATAAGTAATTTAATTACGCTTCTCATTTCCTTGATTATTAATTAAGTCGCACTCTGAAGCACTCTGGATCTCGTAATTCGAACCACAACCATGACACGAGGACGACATCTGAGCTGACATCTCCCTCTACAAACTTCCACATTCCGCCAATAGTAGAACTTTGTCAGGTTAGCGCGCACATCAGCTCCTAGGCATGACAGATCTTCAGTGTCACTACAACTCGACATCGCCGATCACGAGTTCATGACCAGGATTACTTGTCTACCACACAGCCACTATATCCCTCTATTGCTTGAATGTGTGTGGTTTTTGGTTAATAACACTGCAGTTAAACAAAACAAATAGTTTTCAAGTACAATTTTCATGGCAGCCCCTCCGTACAATAACAGTGTATTGAATGCAATAGTAATGTATTATGAAGCTAAAACTACAATATATACGCCTTTAATTATAAAAACCCTAAAAATTATCAAGAAAGAATTAAATTTTGAAAATGATAAATCGACGGAAATGTCACTAGTAAATTTTTAAACCTGTTCTTAATTTTGTATTCTTAAATAGTTATCGATTACATTTCAGTACTGGGTACATTTATAAGTGTATTATATCAGTGGGAAATGTGTTAGAATGTATTTTTTCATTAAGTTTAATTTTTAAAAATCTTTTATTTTCAAATTTTTTGATAAATTATACACCCCTACGTACAGTTTTTAAGTCCCCAAGGGATGGTGCATCTCCTAGTTTTAAAAACGTTACTTAATGTAATACCCTTTTGGGAAAAATAGGAACATTTTACATTCACTGCTTAATTTTACAGAAAATAGTTTTAAAGAACAGTAATAGTTTGAGTGGAGGCCACGGAGAATAGTGGTCAAGGTACAGTATCGTGGCTGGTCTTGTCACGAGTTCGAGCCCAGTACCACTAAGAACCCGCCGTGTAGAGAGCGATGGACGGGAAACCTCCCCTTGGTATGGTGTAGTAGTTAGGGGAGGAGTGCCAGCTCCGATGTCTCCTCGTCACTTGCCCATGGTTCAAAATTTCGAGGTCCGTCGTCCCAAAAACTTCGTGTAGCTGAACAGCGGGGACGTTAATATTCACTCACTCTGAACATTTTAAAACTTCGTGTTCTTTTTGGAGAAATTAGCCATACTGGTTTTTTTTTTGAAATAACAAATAAAAAAAAACATTGTTTCCTGTTACCAATAAAATTTAAAGATTAATTATTTATTTAAATATATACCTAATATAAATATATTTTAGTACTGATATCCGAATGAATGATAATAAAATGTAGTTTCATAACAGAATATTATCTTTTTTTCAAATATTGCATTTATATACTTCGCCTATATAACTTTCCGAGGGAAAATACACATTTCAAATTGTCTACCCTAAATTAATCTTAAAACACTTTTTCCACCAGTTTTCTCCTTTATATAAGATCCTGATCATGTATCAAAAAAAGAACTAAGTTTCTGAACAAATACAAGTTATGTTAATATAAGAAAAACATTTAATAATTTCATAAGACAATTTAACCTGTTTACCCCTTTCGGATTAGCTACCGGTCTAAATATATCGCAATGAATCGATAAATGTTCTGGGAAAATTAAGAACTCAAATACGTAATTGAACCGAAAT
>BMAV01007122.1:0-58051 GCA_019973955.1 Trichonephila inaurata madagascariensis
CGGTTTTCCTTGTGTCTCTTTAAAGATCAAATACATCACACCCCTTCAAAGCCTCAGGTGATGCAGAAGCTTGGATGCTTGCTTCTGTTTGGATGTAGCTAGGATTACTAATCAGCTATTGGCCCCTGTCACCCCTCACACGGTAGACTTCGAAGTCGAAGATTGGCGTACGGACTGCGCCAGTCCCTTCTATGTTGGCTGGATAAAGGAAGGTCAAAGGCTGACATGCCTTAGAACATGAGCGTCACAGTGTCTGGTCTTGGATATTTTCCAACGTGAAGCTACATGACCATTGAGACCTCATTACCTTTACAGGAAATAGGTCCTCTTGTGGAGACTGTCGCAATAGTTTTTAACAAGCACAGCTCAGTGAGCTTGCACATTATCATCTATCAGAATGAATTCATTACCAAAAGTAACAGTGGACACATAGATCATACATCTCATATCAGTCAGAGTCCTTCCATGGAACATATGCAGGTCAGTATGACCTCTAAGAGAGATCATTGCCCAAACCCTGATTCCATTCCTTTTGTAACTATGTTGTTCATCAATACAGAATTGATTCTAGCTGATGTGTTGTTTCCTCCAAATCAGCAGACATCCCAAATTGCTCATTAGTGTGAAACTGAGATGAACTGAAGAGTACAGAAGCCCAGTGTTTTCATATCCAGAAAATGAGTTCCCACGCCCAACATAAAGGGGCACATTTTTGTAGATGGTTCAGGGGGGCACACACAGCTGGTTGTCATGCAAAGAGACCTGAGCAGTGAAAGCATTTTCCCACTGAGGTAGTGGAGATTCCGTTTCTGATGTGATAAAATGATTTGCAACAAGCTGAAATACAGTAGTGCTTCCTCTTTTTCAACATGAAGGAGCTAGAAAACAGTCTCTAATAGGTGTTGTAACTCATAGTTACCAGTAATATATCTTCTAGACCAGGGGTGGCCAAATCACAGCTTACCTTGAATAATTTTGCAGCCCACGAGATTCATTGCAACTTTACAAAATACAACTATTTTGTTTTAAGTGTTTTTTTAACAAATAAATCCCATAACTATTTCTATTTTACCACGTTGCTTCTGTTACTGCAAACCTTTTTTGAAGAAGAAGAAATTCATCAAACATAAATCGCAATCAAACTTAATGGATGAAAACCAGAAACATCAATTACGATGTGCAAATACACACATTGAGATCAACATACAAGTCGAGAAACAAATATCTCACTAATTAAATAAATTAAACATAATTTGATCATTGCGTTATTATTATTATATTATCTACGTAGCATGAAAAACAATGAAAATAATAATAATACGTCAGTCTGTTTCAAATTTTCACTCCTATACATGTTCGTAATGGCTCCGTATCTACTATAAAGATATATATATATATTTATAAGCAGCCTGTGGAATTATGTTTTTCCAAAGTGGCACACAAGGTCATTTGGGTTGGCCACCCCGCTTTAGACACATAATCTTCAAATTTAAGTTGATCCCCCAGTCTTTGAAACACACTAAGAGCCACACTGAGATACCTAGCTGCATCAGCTTGTGATAATTTCTTCTCTATCCATCCTTTTTGTCACCTTAATGAATTGAATTAACAACTTCTTCCTGACAGTGTTAGACTCTCCTAAATATTCTCAATAATACTACCATACCTAATGAAAGCTTGATTATTCGCCCATCCGGTATAGTGGTTAGCGATGCTGAATGCTGTGCTGTTGGGTCTGGGTTCGAAACCTGCAGAAGACATGGATGTTTGTAAATGTATAGTGCCTTCGCGGCATAGGGTTACTTTAAATAGCCGTCGAGCCGCAAGCTCTTTCGTGAGGTTGATGGAAGGGGAAGAGGTGGGAGGACCCTGACCACCCATGTACTATCTCAAAATTGGGGTGAAACCAAGCTAAATCGTTCTGTCACTTGTATGGTGCTTAAAGCTAAGGCTAACGGCAGGCATCACTTAGCCCTTTGCCATGATTAATTTCGTGGACCTTGATGTGGCCTTTGCCAATCAGGTGGCATTAGTAACAACAACAAGCTTGATTTTACCACATTTTCTCCAACTCTTCCATTTCTTTCTTTTTTTTTGTTATAATATTGTTTAAGTTCATTATAATCATTCATATAAACTATAAATTTTATTATTATTTTAGTAATGAAGTTTGAAGGATAAGTTATACTTTTGGAGGCCAGTGTATTTTAGCATTATATAAAGCTTTTAAAATTCCATCCAAAAAATACATTCAAAATTAAAAGAATTCATTTATAATTTCACAAAAAAAACAACAACAATGGCATGAAAACATTAACTATAAAATGCAAATTAAAACTTTATACAGAGAATGTAAGACAATTCTGTAATTCAATATAGTTTATTGTTTATCAAACAAAAAAACATTACAAGGACACATAAGTTTTTTACAATTCATAAAAAAATATTTTTTCAATGTTTAGGCTTCACATAAAATTTTTATTTTTAGTAGTATTACACGATTAAAATATATTTATATTATTCATTTGTGTACATATTCTTATACATTTATGGCTTTAGTCAATATAACAGTACCATTTATTTTTTAATTTCTTTTTTAGAAAGTACTTTATAAAAAACATACAGATCCACATAGTTATTCCTCGTTTTCCAATACCCCTGTCTTTTTTGAACTAAAAGAACATAACCTTAATAAACACGAATGGATATTAAGGTTCTTTTAAAACTCAACTATAATTTAGAATAACAAAAAGCCACAAGTAAACATATACAATTCCTCTAAATATGAGGGCACCCAGAAAATAAGATTATTTAAAATAATTTTTACATGTTTGTGAAGCTTCCTTCATAATTACAAGCATCAGTTAAAAATTTCTATGTACAACAAGTTCATTAAGTCAGATGTTCACAGCATTCACACAAAAGAACAATAGTCCAGACCTTGCTCTTAGCAATTGCTATTTTTTCACAAAGTTGAAAAAGTTTCTGGGTGATTAGAAAGGATAAGAGTAGGAAAATGCAGTGATCACATAGACCAGGGTTGTCAAACTCGTATGATATTACAGGCCACATGGTCTATTTTATTACAAGCTGGGAGCCGTATGTTTACAATCTTCAAAAAATGAATAAAATGCGACTTTTATTATGTATTATGCATTTAATAGACTCAATGTATTATATATTATACATACATAGTCGTTTTATATTTCACATTATTTTTTAAACTTTAACTATACATATCTTATATTTTTAATAAAAATCAAAAATAATTTTTTTTACGTAATTTTAATTTAGTATTACTTTTTAAAAGATGTTTGACACCATTTTTTTCATAAAGCAGGTCATCAAGATTTCATTAAAAATACTGAGCTGATGTAATTTTTAAAATTGACGATAAAGGTTGAGAGCGAAATTCAAAAGATCTTTGATCTACAATTCAGTTTCTAACAATTTAGTTTAGTGAGAATATTCAATAAATTTTAACATATGAGACTTAATCAATAGATGTGGACAACTTTCAAAGTGAGACAAGTTTTTATTTTTGCCAAAGTAATATTTTTTAATATTATGAAATAGAGTTGCAAGAACATGGTTTTTGACTTAAAGCTTAAAATTAAGATGATTAAAATGGCTTATATATAACATGAACTGAGAAAGCCAGGTCCTTATTATATTGTCCATCTTTTAATTCGGCACATTTTCATAACATTTTTGTTTCCAAGAAAATTATAATTTCTTCCAGCAATTTGAAGAATAGTTTTAACACTTAATGATTTAGAGACTATTGAATTTCCATGTAATATGGTATATTGTTGTATTCATTGTCTATATCTTCCAGAAATGAAGAAAATCCATGATGTGATTAAGTCTATATTCTTGAATAAAATTTACAAATTTGGTGACAATTTTTAAAAGATTTCCTATGTTTAAAACTTTGGAGTACAGTACCTGTTGGTGAATGATGCAATGAAAATGCTCAAAATTATCTTTGCCATCCTGTTTGCATATTTATTTTAATCTTGCGACAACTTCTTTAGTAATACCAGTCATGGTAGGTGCACCATCATGCAGGACAAATCAATTTTTCCAATAGTAACTTATATTTCTTCAAAAGATCTATAAGTACATTTAAAATATGAGCTTCAAAGGTTGTATTTTAAACATGAATGAATTCGAAAAGTTCCTTATTTATTTTTAAATCGACATCACATCAGTGAAAAAAAACTCGACCAGCTGAGCGAAATTTCAAATATTTGTACTTTAAAAAATATTGCAATAAAGTACGCTTGAAATGTTGATATTATTGAATTATGGGGATTTCTTAAATTCTCGGCTATTTCATCAACTATGTGCTACCTACAATATTTCGACTTAATTTGCTTTGTTTGTGCTGGACATCGTACTTCTACTGTTTTAAATAAACATGAACTAATAAATTCATTTTCAGTACACCATTTCGATCTGTTCATGTGAATAAATGTAATAATATATAACTTTTACAGCAGCCGTATAGTCTTCAACAAATTTAACGAATGAGCTTTATTGCTTTTGAAGAATCTCAGTTTGGACAATTTGTCTTCACAAAGTTTTACAAAGTATTTGTCATAGTTTGCTTCATGATTTGTGTCACAGTGCCCTTTATTTCAGTTGCTAAAGAATATAATCTTAGAGTTTTTAGATATCAGGCATATTTTAATTTTATTCTTAACACAAAAATATTAGTTGCCATTTTCTTGAAAATTACGGTGTTCCTTTTGAATTGATCATTCTTTACTCATTGTTGAAATTTCATTGTGCTTTCATTCACAAACGATCAAGTATATCGGGCCTTTTACCTTAACCGTCTTGAATATTTTTTTAAACTTTAACCTTTTAACTGTCATGCCCGAGATAATCTCGGAAAAGCACTAGTGTTCGAAAATGTCACGCCCAAGTATTACTCGGGGAAATTTTTTTTGAGTGCATCGTATTGTTTTACCCAAATGTATATCGGGAGACGTTTATTTCGGCTTCATCTCTTTGTCAAACCCGACTGATTCTCGGAAAAAGTTAATGTGCGCTCACTTCAATAGATGGCAGCACTTTACTGAAGACTTCAAAGGTTAGAGGTTCTTTGGTTCAAAAAAATTTGACAATTTGTGTACCCAAATCATCAAAATAACTTGACAGTTAAAGGGTTAAAAAGCACCCCCCGACTGCCTCTTGCTAATCACACTCCAAACACAGAAGGAGAAAAGAAAAGTCACACTCACGAAGAATCAGGGTACCATTTATAGTTCAGAATATGCACCGTACATTTCAGAATTTAATAAAAAATAATTTATTATTGTAAAATTAAATAAAAACGTTTAATGAAATACATAAAATAATATTTTTAATCTAAAGGCTATTTCTATTATCAAAAGATTTTTTAAAACAAGAATAGGTAACAGGCAAATATATTGTAGATTTATATTAGGGGGACTGAAAAGTATTGTCGTTTCTGCGTACGTCGATATTTGTTAGTCATTTATCAGCTCATTGTGTACTTCAAAATTTGTGACATAGCCATCCTGCGATAGCTATGTCGTGTAGGATCCGCGTAAGCTAGAGGTGTGGGATTATCTAAAAGAGATGAGACATTTTGTAATTCTTAACACAACTTTTATTAAGAATAACTTAAATTACTTAATTCTAAAGAACAACTTTCTTTAAGTGAGAATAAGCCACAAATTAAACTGAATATTCAAGTCAGATCGCACAACTAGATCACTTATCTTAATTATATTTAATTATCTGCCTAATCTAACTTCCTATACAAAATATTACCTTTTAAGCCCCGTTTACATGGAAGCCGGCAAAATACCGGCAATTTCGAAATGCGGACGAAAGCCGGGATTACACCGGAATGTTTTTTCGACCCGTTTACATGAGAATGGGGTGCGTTTACTTGAGAATCTGGTGATTGGTTGATAGATTCACGTGATTATAAAATGTAACCATGGGAACAACTAGAATTTTTAGCGCGATTATCATGAAGAGGACATGTGATTATGTTTTCGTTTTTTTACCGCCAAACATTTCTTTGTTTACTATTATTTATGCTTTTGCACATTTATATTATACCCGCTAAAATTTCGTATTTGACGTCGATTGTCGGGGAAAAAAAATCTTTTAATATCCCGGTAAAAATTCGAGTGTTTTGTAAACATGGATAAGAATGACATTTGTTTTCAATACCAACCATTTAGAAACCGTCGCCACCAAAAACCGAACCCCGTTTCTACTATTTTTTGTTCACATAAGAAACTTCTAAACAGTTCGAATCGGCCACTGGTCCGATAAATTTTGAAATATCGCCAGTTTGGCGTAATTTTGTGTGTTGTGTTTTGGAGTAGAAACCCTACGATTTGGCAAGAAAAAACTTGGCGGGATAAGTGGCCGAACAATCCAATCGGACTTTGGATAGATGTCTACAGGAATGTAAATTTTTGTTTATTTTAAATTAAATTATATAGAGAACATACATATAAAAAGATAAAATATATTTAGTTAGCTTAAATTTTATTTGTTTTACACATCTTCAGAGTAGTTATAAAAGAGATATTTCTGTTTTTAATTACCTAAAATAAGAACACAAAGATCTAATATGTAATCATACATGTCATATTAAAACAAGTATATATATAATTTATACCACTTTCAAACATTAGAAATGAAAATTACCATTTGTAAAATTATATATAAAAAATCATGCAACATTCTGAAAGTCTATTCGCAGTACTGTTTTAGTAAAAAGATATAATTTATCGAGAATTACATTCTGAATGTGGTAAAAAATTAAGGCATTAAAATGTGTGTATTATAGAATATAAAATATTGTGTGCATATATTGAATATTAAATTCCTGTTCTCTTGTACATGATCAAAATAAAAAGTCATTTTTAAATCCATAATTCTTTCACACACAAAAAAAATTATTAAATATTTGTGTGGTATCTATATCACACAGATGAACCTTTTTTTTACTATGGATAACAAATATGCAATTATTGGTATTTATACAGTTAAAATATAAAATTCAATAATTTTGATAAATTTCATATAAAGACTACACTTGTTATTGAAATATCAACATTGTGTGTTAAAGAAATCTGTGCAACCCCAGCTGAAATGTATTAAGCATAAGAATACTCTGGATTTTTTTACATAAGTATTAAAGTCTAAATGCTCATGTATATTGATATTATCCTGCTAATAAATTTAAGACCTAAATAAATTTGTCGCATTGAGTTAGTTACAAATATTGACCAAGAAGTGTACTTAGATCAGTTCTATGATATTTACGGTATTAGGATCATGAAACGAAATACGACTTTACATATAGACATTTTCTGTAGGATGTTTACCTTCTATAAAAGCATTGGAAATATTCAGAATTTTAATATAACCTTTTTCGACTTTCTATTTACCCTTAAATGAATAACTTGACACACTGTTGTTTACAATAATCTATATTCATGTAGAATTCAGTAAAAAGAGGTGATTTAAATTTTTCAAAATAAGTGTTTCACCATCCAAAATCAGTGATATTTTTGTGTAATGTATGCTTAAGGGACAAATTTGGAGTGAATGTATTGTATAATATCGACCAATATCTTCAAATAAAAAAACTGCCAAATGCTGCGATATACAGCCAATAGTAGAAACTGTCCCTGATCACGTTTGAACACAGTAAAAATAATAGTGATGTAATTGTTTTTAAAATTTGTTATGTCTTTTGTTTTGGTGGAAATTAGTTGGCAGTTTAGCATGTTCCAAAATTTGTGGAATGGTACGAGTACTGATTTAACATTTCATAAGAGAAACTTTGAAGTAATTTAATATTTTGCTCGTGTAATTTGGGGAGCTGAGAAGTTTCATGAAATTTAGGATTGCCCCGGTAAAAGAATCTTGCTTAGAATTAGTACAAATTGCGATTAATTTATTAATGATAAACTTTGGTAACTTATCGAATTAATAATGATTTTAATTAATTTAGTCTCTTAACTTTATTATATTTTTAAACATTAAATTTCAGAACAAAAATTCTGAATCTCTTTTTCTGATATTGTTTCATCTTCCATTTTTATTAAAGTAATACATAAAAGGATACTTCAGTTGCATATCAGTGATAACGAAATAACATGTCAATGCATTTCTCCAAATAAGTTTAAGTTTGGATGAACTAAAGCATATTTAAAAAAATAAAAAAAAAACCCTTTGTCAATTTTACTGTGTATGTATCCATTCACCCCTTTATTTTGATGTAGTTTTAAAGTTATATGCAATTGTACATTTATTTTTAAATTAATGCAAGGAAAATTAGGGTGGTTTAAAAAAATATAATAAGCTCTAGTATTTAATATGTAATTATAACTGTTATGATGAACAAATGTTATACAAAGGTTTATTGTATTTTTAGGACATGAAAAAAGGTTTATCGAGATATTTTACAAAAAATATGTGTATATATTATTGTTATATATACGTGTATTTGATTTTTTTATTCAACTTCTTTCTATAAGTTGCATGATTTCAGTATTCTAATTTGTTCTACGTAATTCTGAAAGTTGACTGTATAGAAGTGGATTTTATATCTCTGCCAGTTTGTAAGATCTGAAATTTCAAAATTCTTGTGATATTTCATTTAATCTGGACCCATACCATATACAATTTCTCAAAAATACTATGAAAAGTTTTGTAGCTAACCTATATACAAATGTTATAGGTTTTTGCTTTCTAGTTTCTGGTATATTTCGCACAGTTGGCTGACTAAAAGACTAGTTTTTGCCATTAATTTGTAAACAAGGGAAGACCATTTCAAATCTTACTTTTGTAAATGTATTGTATCCAAAAAAAAAAAAAAAAGCATTAATTTGATTAAATTAATTCTGATAGTATTGAAATTAGAGTAAAAAAATTCGTAGAAACTTTGAAGAAAAAAAATGTTTTTGAAATTTTTTGTTTACTATTAATTGCCTAATCATTAGGTATTTAAAAATTTAAGTTTTTATGTTATAAACCTAAAGTGAACATTTTAGAAATTCTGCATAATTTGACCTTTTTATCTATGAAATCTTTGACTTAGGAGATAATTTTCTTTAAATTTTTTTTTTTGTTTCATTTGATTTGTTTGGGCTAATGACATTTAACTCTTTGTTAAATTTTGAAAAATTAATACTTTTTTGTTGTAAATAAATTGCAAAAAAGTCATTCATAAGATTTTCAGAGGAATTTTATTAGATATTATCAATAAGTTAAAAATTGATGTATAATAATTGTACATGATATTATGCATGTTGAATATTACCAGATAGATCCTCGATTTGTCCTTATAATATAATGTTACTTTCAGAGAGTGTGATTTATTTAGCAGATGATGAAAAGCTTTATTTACTTATAGTGCATTCATGTAATGTTAAAATTAAGTGTCAATAAATGATGTATAATAAAATGAGTATGATTATTAAATAAAACGGTATACGAGAAATTTTCACTGAAATAATTTAATTTGTTCACAATAAAATAATTTTATTAAAAAAGCCTATTTCTTTAAACATGTTTCTTAATTTATTCAAAAACGTCAATAATTATTTCTGAATGTTGGAGACAGGCATTTTTAAGAAAATTCAAACCTTTTGAAGGGTAATAATTACAAAGGAAGTCAGTGTATAAAACATATCAAATGTTTGTTTTTTATAAGATTATTTCAGATACCCAAAACCTTTAAATGATGTTAAAAGCAATTTTTCTTTCCATCTCAAATTCCCTAATTATTAACAAAAACTTTCATATTAACCAACTTTAATTAAAAGCTAAATTAATTTTGTTTGTAAAAAAGTGTGAATTTTCTTAGATGTGCAATGTTTTCATAAGAACTTGTTCATAGTATGTTTTACAATCATTGGGATTATTGTAATCCTTCGAGGTAGTATTTAGCCTACTTTTATAAAATAATTTTGTAGGTATGTGTGTATAAAGGGATATCTTTTGGTACAGTAAATCATGGTTTGCTTTAATAACAAAAATTAAATGGTTAATTAAAAGTGAATCAAAATTGAAGATTTTAGAAAATGAAATGTTCTTTTTAAGTTCTTATCCTCATGTGTTTAAAGGAATGTTAATATAAAACAGTTCATTCTATTGGTTATATCAACTTTAACAGTAAAAAAATACACCTTTATGGAGTTATTTAATTACAAGATATTATTAATTTTTTACTCCTTATATGGAAACACTCAAAAATATAAATCAGGAAAAATAACAAAAATACAATTTTATTGTGTACTTCAATAAAAATTATATTGTAATAATTTCAAATCAATCTCAAAAACTTGTCTTAAAATATATGTATCATCTTATTAAAATATTGGAAACATACATGCAGAACATACTAAAGATAAATTTATTTACATCCTTCCCTGTACCTGAATAGAATCTTAATTTAATCGGAAATGGGCACTTTTAAACTTCCGAATCTCGGACAGTTTCATCAATTATTAATGCTAGTTGACCAACGCGCGAACTCGACAACAGCAGCCATCTTGAATGTCTGGCGCAATGCATCATGGGAGAATTAGAAAATGCACCCCATTCATCCCCAAAGTTCCTGGTCGAAAGCAGGAACAAAAATCAGACCTGCATTTCGACCCGGTATTTTGCAGGATCGTCATGTAAACGGGTGCAAAGAGGAAGCGACCCTGCATTTTGCCGGTATTTTTCGTCCATGTAAACGGGGCCTTATAGAGTAACCCCTCCTATCTTGGTTGAAGACACTCCTATTCTGCTCTTGTAGATAAGTATACTCCGGCACTATTAATCCTTCTTATAATTAACAATATTAACGAAGATGAGCGTATCCTTCTTCCTTGTGATTAGGTCGTCTAACACTTATTCCGATCTGTTACGCACTGAGTTATCTCTAAGATTGCCGTCCTATCTCACTAAACCCTCTATCCTTTTAAAGTATATCTTATTTGCATTTTCGCCCTGTTTCTCTTCTTGGTATTGGGTTGGAAAAGTTTTGCCATTAATCGTGGCCGTCAAAGAACTTAGGAATTATGTTAGAAGAAGAACGCGAGAGACATCACAAATTGTGCCAAAGACATTTTGCGATAAGAGTGATTTGAGTACTCATAAATATTTAAATTTTAAATTGTTGTTTGCTATTTATGGAGGAATGGTCAGCCAAATACCAGAACACGTGCATATCCTGCATTGTTCGCCTTTTGAGTTTCATAAGTGTATTAATGCAATGATTGATACCAAACTCTTTTGTGATGTTTGTCCAAACGCATTAGATGTTCAGAAGTAAGTAAGGTGGGTAATTTCGATTTTTTCAACTTCCACTCTTCAGGAAGACAAACAGCTCAAAGACATTGGCATGTTAAGGGTTGAAGTGGAGGCAAACCCATTTCATGCAATCTAGGAATTGTTAAACACTGTTACCGAACTTGGTCGACCATACAAGAACATTTGCTACAGATTGGTAAAGTGAGCAGCTCAGGTGTTAGGATCTTGCATAATCTGTCCGAAGGAAACAAAGCTGACTGATCCAGCACATGCAACTTATTACTTCAGCGGCACACTACAAAAATGTTTTTTGATTGCTTGATCACTGGAGATGAAAAATGAGTCCCTTATGATAGCCCAAAGCACAATAGTTTTCACCCAAAATGTGCTTGGGTGGAAGATTTGTGCGGTCGTTCATTTGGAAGTGCTGAAACTTCAAACTGTGAACCCTTACTGTGTACAAGTGGATCGAGTAAATCAATCTTTAATTGAAAGGAGCCCAGATATTGTCAACAGAAAAGTTGTTATTCTGAAACTTGATAAGGCAAGACCACACTGCACAAGACAAATCCTGGAATAAGTTAACGAAATGAGATGGGGGTTATTGTCTCACCATCCATACTCGTCTGATACTGCTCCAACGAATTTTCATTTATTCCTATCTCAAAGATTTTCTAAATGATAAAAATTTAAAAATTAGGAGGATGTCCAAAATACCATCTTCAGATATTTTACTCAAAAATCATTAGATTTTTAACGATCCGGCATTGAAAATTTTCACAGTAGACGGCAAAAGTTAATGTTGAGGATGATTACATAACTAATTAAAACTAAAAGCTTAGTAAAAGTTCGTCTATTTAAATTTAATGTAAAAAAACGACATTACTTTCCGGTCTCCCTAATATATAAGATTCACCTCAAGTAAATTTCAAAATGAAAACACCTTGAAAACCTGATATTTAAAATTTTTTAAAAAAGGTAGACCACATATGCTGCATAATTGACAAACCCTCAATGATTAATATTTTGGCAAGTAATATTCTCTGCCTTGGGCAAAGAATCATCTGAATACCACATATGGTTAAATGTAGTGAATGATTTAAATGATTTTGTAGAGAAGAAGTGAAGGAAATATTGAGTATGTAACAAAATCTTCCCAACCAATTAATAGTGTTTTTCATTTTGTATAACTGAACGATTTACATTTTCTGGATGACTCTCATATATGCAATACACACAGTCAACAACATATTCCAAATTCTATAAAATCTATATAAGCAAATATTGATAACATTTCCCATTCATAGGAAGAACTTGCTTTAAAAGAGAGGGAAAAAAATTCTTTCTTAGAGTGCAATGCATCGCAGAGAGAATATATATTTTCCTTCTAAACTTTATAAGTAATTGTTTAGAATGAAATATGTTTAGCAGCATTAATATTAACCTCAATATTTTTTTGCATATGAATGATAGTCCTTATACTGAATATGCCATTATGAAAATCTCTTATAACAATCAAAATCTTCATAATTCTGCAAGTAGATATTTTAAACATAAAAGCTATTTAGACATAATACTACACAATCTACATATATTTTATTAATATAAAGAATTGTTCAAATATAATACTTCTTTGTGAAAATCTAAATGTAATTGTTCTGTTTTTCAGATACTTCATTCACCCTATATTCAATAAATTTTTTATAGAACATAAATAATAAATTGACAATCCAAATTCCCTCTTAAATTTTATACATCCAATAAAACAATCTTAAAATGGTACGATTGTTTACTTCCTAGATATACTTAGAAAATTTTTACTGATTAAATATCACCAGGAATGTAAACACAGAATTTTTTTGCTTTGTGATATTGCTTTAAAATGAAATTGACAATAAAGTATGTTCAATGTTTTGTAAATGTGAATCGATGCTGCACATTTTAAGGGGACACCGAACAATTCAATTGACAAAAATCAGTCAAAAAATCAAATCTAATTTTTTTAGCCTAAATTATTCTTTATATACTTTTCCTCACAAAATTTGAAGCTCTAAACTTCAAAAACGCAAAATTATGATAGCTTTTACGTTCGTTTTTATTCACATCCCTGTGGCAAATCAAAATTTTAAGCTTACTTATCTCGGAAAGATAAAATAACTAATTTGTCTTCATTAAAAATGCTAAGGCTTTTTTTCATATTGTGCTTAGTGCTTTGAATTTTTTTTACCTATTGCTAATAGTACATGTAACAAAAGTTTGTATGCATTTTTGAATCAATGAATATTTATTTTTTTAAATATAATTGAACTCGGAATTTATATAAATTTTAAGGAATTTTCAACAAACATTCATTAAAAGAAGTATTGTACGAATGCAAATCATGTTATTGCAAAACCCACACTAACTTTTGTTATGCATAGTTTGACGTACATGTAAATCAAATTTCGTGGGTGTACATAAATTTTTGTAGGAGTAGCAGCAATTTAAAATCACCACGTTTAAAGTTTTTTCCTTAAAAAATTAAATGCCTAGCCTTTTATGATATTTTCAGCACAAAATCGGCTTTATATAGTATACACACATATAATTCAATCAAACAAATTTTGAAAATCCTTAAATTAAAATTTTTTAGAATAAATCATACCATGTCCAAATAAATTATTACTTAAGGGCTATTGCTTCAGAAATAAATAAATTGGTAAGCTTATCAAATGATCACTTTTTAGTTTTGTTAAAGTTATAATTTATGGCCTGCTTTCACCAATAATGTACATTATACTGATAATTTGTTTTTGTTTTATTTAGTCAATTAAAAAAAATCATGCCAGATATTGCTGAAGCTCTTCTTTACAAACGTTTACATAAAACATTTAAACATGCCATGATTCAAAGCCATAAAATGGGATGCGAGATTTGCTGCTGATTTTCTCATTCAATTGTAGTTTTTGGGGGTTTCTTTCATAAATTTGCAAGTGAAATAATAATTATGTTTTAAATTAATACAGAATTCTATGAAACAATATTATGTAAAATTTGTACTGTTTTGCTACTTTTTGATGTAGCCTTTCTAAAATACAATAATTTTACAAATATTTATGCATATTTTCAATATTTATTGATGTAACAATAGTAATTTATTTCTGGAATAGTTCATCCTAAAATCTGTATCTATCTTGATTTTGTTATTTTTTTACCAATGTCTTGAAAAATTTTATGTATTCATACTTTCCTTGAATTTTATATGAAAATTTAGCATTTTAGAAATATGAATTACCATAAATATAAAAAAAAAAAAAATTACATTAAAATTTACGCGCATTTTTTTTTCTTTGAAAGAAAAATGATTCAAACAGTTGCGTTTTCTTCTATTGTTGCCAAATGACATTTCTATCAAAATTATATAATTATATCCTCATTTGGTAATTTAGCACTCAATTTATGTTAAGATTACATCCTTATTGAGGGAATGTGTTAAATTAAAATAACAAAGAGCAGACTAATCTATAAAAATATAATTTACCATATATCAACAGCTGTACTGCACTTTTCAAATTCCAAAAGCAGTTCTAATGGTTGATATCTATATGAAATAAATAAACAATATTACCTTTAAGTAATTAAGACAACAATAATTCAATAATTTACATTACATAATTGCATTGATTATTCAGCCCAAAGTGACCCAAACTAGGTGTCAAAATTACATTACAGCAATTGGTATTCCATTTATATGGTGCAGCACTAAAAAAAGGCAATACTAGCTCACAAGGAAGGTACAAGGTCTGCAATGGTAATTACCAATCCGCAGCCCATTTGAAACTAAAAATAATATTTGTATAGTAATTTGTAACTACACTGCTGGCCACCATAAAGGCAACACCAAGAAAGACAAGAGATAGCACAACAAGATTTATTTTGTAGATAACATGTTGACCAAGTATCAAATGATTAAATTCATAGACTTCTGTGAAATGTGGTTCCTGCCAGAATCAGTAGCCAGAGTAGCCGCCATTGTTGGAGATCACCGCTGCCACACACCTCGGCATTGATTCATAGAGACTTTGAATGTGTTCTTGGAGTACAGCAGACCAAGCAGCTTCCACACGTTGCCAAAGTTGATCTGGTGTGGCAGCTGAGGGTGTAATCTGGGTCAATCTTTGAGCAACCATGGACCACATGTTTTCTATCGGCGAAAGATCCAGAGAGAGAGCCGGCCAGGGAAGCAATTCAATCTGGTGATTGACGAAGAACCTTTGGACAATGCGTGCCACGTGTGGTCGAGCATTTTCCTGTTGAAATATGGCTGTGGCCAAGCCCTGAAGGTAAGGAAGGACAACTGGCTCCAACACCTCGAAGATGTAACGCTGGCTGTTTAAAGTACCGGCAATGCATACTAGAGGAGTGCGAAAGTGATATCCAATACCGCCCCATACCATAATACCCGGTACAGGACCAGTGTGGCGGTGCATAACGCAGCTGTTCAGCATCCTCTCTCAACGGTGTCTCCAGACTCGAATCCGACCATCGTGGTGTTGCAGACAGATGCGTGACTCTTCAGTAAAGACAACTTCATTCCATTCTGTCGCCCACATCCTTCTTTCATCGCACCATTGGCGGCGGAGACGTCTGTGGTTCTGCGTCAAGGGTAGACCAAGTAATAAACGTCTCTTGCGGACAGACCACTCTGCTGTAAACGGAGTCCAATGGTACGCGCAGACACTGAATGATGCGTTACAGACTCAATGTGCTGTGCTATGGTTCGTGATGTGACTGAGCGATCCGTAACTGCCATGCGCACAATTTGCCTGTCTTCACGTGAAGTGGTGCACTGAGGTGGATGCGATCGACCACGTCGGTTCGTTGTACCCTCCTGCATCCAACTGTCACATATCCGCATTACAGTTGTTTGGTTTCGTCCAACATGAGTAGCGATTTCTCTGAAAGATAATCCACAATCTCGGTAGGCCACTATCCTTCCTCTGTCGAACTCGGATACTTGATCAAAAGCTGATCGCTGTTTTCTACGAGACATAACTGATCGTTTTTTGAAAAAAACCACAAGAAAAACACTATTGCCGAACTTGAAATCGTCGATATCTCCAAGCCTTAAATAGCGCAGGTGGCGCCGCAGGCGCGCGTGATGTGTGTCTGCGCTGAAATTCTAATCATTTGCATATCTCACCTCCGCTAATGCATGTTGTAAATTTCATGTTATTTGCATGCTTCCTTCAGGGTGCTGCATTTACGGTGGCCAGCAGTGTACTTAATTTTGAAACTGGGATCTTAAAAAGCAAATTTCACAATTCACAAAATTTAGTACCAAAACAAATAATTCAGATATGAGATTACTTGAAGATGTTACCAGGTTCAGTTTTGAACTTATGCCATTAAAATTGTACAACAGTTAAGGCTTAAAATATAAATAAATGACTTAATTTAATTTAATTATGCAGCACTAATTACATTATTTTGAAAAAAAAATGTTGCTCAAAGTATAAATTTTGGCACAGTTGCTGAATGTTCATGATATTGAACTCGTATTAAGTGACTTTATTTGAGCAGTGTGCTTCAGTTCAATTTCATCAGATTCCTTACATAAATGGGACGTTGTATGTTAAATTAAGAGTTCAAAACATCGAGCAGACAGGAGACCTAAAAATATGTTCCAAGCACTAATTACTGAGAGAAGATATCATAAATTATATCTAAATTTAATATCCAATCATTATTCTTGTGTCTTATGAAATTATACATAACGGATTCTCAAAGGTGATGGTCCTGTAAACTAGGGATAGTGAGACAGCTGAAGAAGCTGTAAAAAGAACAAGATTTGGGACTGGAATTGATGGGCATTGACAGCAATCAGTCTCTATTACAACTAATAACAAAAACTATTACTCCTTTTTGGAAAACAAATACCATCAGGTAATCAAATTGACAATTTTGTTCATGGTTAAATAAACTAAGTGCAAATACATATGCAAGAGAAGACATGTTAATCTTAGATATTTAGGTAATTTATATTTGAAGATCATATTCCCTCTCAATTCCTGGTTCGAACAGTATCTTGATATTATCTGACAGTCGTAGTGCCGTCCAACATCTTTCTAACTGGCATAAGGTGGGTGATAACACAGGAGTGGCTATTTTGGATAAACTAAAACGTATTTCATCTTCTCGAGAGATCCATCTACAGTGGGTTAATTCGCATGTTAACATTGGGGGCAATGAGATTGCTGATGCCCTAGCAAAAGATGGCGAAGCTCAACCCACTATGAACTCGGCCCCTCTCGCCTATTCAGAACTGCAATCAATCTACATCAACAAGCAATCCACTGTTCCTCCTGCTCATCACTGGTATGAGGTTAAATGCCCTGGTGGTTCTCTTACTCATCAATGCAGCAGGCAAGAACAAACTATTCTAACTCGTTTCCGGAGTGGCTACCTCCAAGCTTTGACTTTTAAAGGATGGAAACAAAGTTTTTCCGACTTGTGTTAGGTGTTCTGCCAACCAGGCATCCCCAGCACACATTCTTGACTGATAGGGGCTTTCAAAACAAGATCTTTATGCAGACCCTCTAATGGTGTTGGACTTTTTGAGAGTGAATATGAACTAGATCTAGCTTGGCTAGACATGGAGATGGGCAACAACAACAGATCATATTCCTAAATCATTAACTATTTCCAATATTTTTGATAAACAAAAATATAGAGAATTATTGTGATAATGCAACACATTGTTAAAAAATGCAGCTATCGATATTTTTCTACACATGAAAATGTTTACTTGGCTATTTTTCATTCGTTGATTAGTGCCATGGAAAAATACAGCTGTTTTTAGCTATTAAAATACAAACTGAAGTGGTTTTTTTGAGTACTGGAATCCTATTTTATAAGGCCAGTGGCCGAGTGGCAGTGTATTGCGCTTCCACACCATAGGTTCGGGGTTCTATCCTAGGTCTGGGCAAGGTCGACTCAACCTTTCATCCCTTCAGTGGGTCGATAAATGAGTATCAAGTTTGCCTGGGAACTAAACACTGTGGATTTCTCGTCAGAATGACCTCCTGATCGGGACATTTGCTCATGCATCTCAGCGCCTATGTTCAAGTACACTGAGATAGGTCATAGTAGGCCTTGGTTCTCATGGGCTGTTGCACCACCGAGTTTAGTAGTTCAGTTTAGGAATCCTATTTTAATTTTAATACAGCTTATAAATCTTGTAATTTAAAGAAGATGTAAGCAATTTTTAGTGGAATCAACAAAAGCAAACAATTTGGGAATCTGTTTTAAGCAGTGCACTGGCATAGCTACTCCTGAGTGGTCAATTTATCGAAGATTCCTTTGGGCCATTAAACAATTTACGAATTTTTACTTGCACGTGTTGGGGCCCCGTATGATTGATGTGGAAGTAGCTACATCTGAAGCAGTAGTCTTGAGACTTGTTTTGATTGAATACCCTTAAAACGGAAATAATTATAAGAATTTCTGCATTTAATAAATGTATGAGATATTTTTGTTTTGAGAGCCTTCTTTTATGTACCTCAACGTATCATTCTATGTACTCCACTTAAGAGGTTACACAGTTCTAGAATATTGTCAACATATTTCTTAAATTTTGATCTCGGTCAAGTGATATGAAATGGATCCTAGAGGTCAATTACCGAAACAGATTTCATTATTATACAAACTAGTTGATGGTGATAATGAGAATCAAATTCACAATATAATAACGTAAAAATTTTATCAATCAATCTGAAATAATTACCGTATTTTCCTGTATATAATCTGCAGCGGCGTATTATCCGCAAAGCCTTTTTTTCGAGTAAAAAAAAAAATATTGTATAATCCGCGGCAGTTTTTACGGCGAATAATCCAAAATATAAACTGCCGATAATGAGTGTCATGTAAGATAAAAAATACACAACATAATTAAAAATAGAAGTAAGAAACTGTACAGAAAAAAAATTCTTTGCTATTGCCATCTATGTTTTGAGTTGTTAAACAAAACATTCCTTTTTTTTTTATAATTTTGCAAGTTAACAGCAAAAAATTAAGATCGAGACTACTTTCCCACTGTCTCTTTCTTTTAAAATCCATTTATTTATTTCTCCCTCTAATTCTGGCCAGTAAGTCTGGCCTCGACGATTGGCTCTTTAACGTCGATCACGATTTTCGAAGTTGGTCTTGTTTTTTCTCCACAAACGAATATTCAATTTGTCAACGTTGAAAAACCTTGCAGAGCTTCCCCGATTTCCGACTTCGGTAGCCTTCTCTATAACTTTTAAATTGAAGTTTGCAGTGTAACTTAAGGCTTTCGCTTCAACATGATGAAAACTTTCAAAGGACCTAATAGCTCTAATAAGAGAAAATTGGAAATGGCGCCAACGACTAGTAACTGTTTTTTTCTTCCGAGGAATCGAATTCGTTTTTGAATGTAATTGGACAAAAACTAGTTATGGCTGAAACACGTCATTCGAGTCATTATAATGCACCATATATTATTTATTTTATAAAATATAAACGGCATTTCTTTCAAAACTTTACTGTTAGCTCTTCTGATGGAGAATGTTTTTTCTCAGATAATCCGCGGCGACGTATAATACGCACAACTAAATTTGAAACTTTTTTAACACATAATCCGCGGATTATATACAGGAAAATACATATGTTAAATGACATTAATGGGACCTGAATAAACATGTTTTTAAAGCTTTTATACTTAACTAATATTAAAGCTTTGAAGTCATGGCATATTTAATAAATGTCAGTGACTATATTACTTGGGTTGACAATGCCTAACTATACTGTGATTTGTTTTTTGGGAACAAAAAACAAATTTATATATTTATTCAACTCAAACTCAATAGCGTAACAGCCCATGAGGTCCTAGACCTACTGTGCCTCCCAGTGTTCATGACCATTGAGCGTTGAGGTGCTTGAGCACATGTTACGATCAGGTGGTGAGTCTGAAGTGAAACCCCCAGTGCTTTAGTCACGAAGCAAGCTTGGTACTCATTTATCAATCCACTGAAGGGATGAAAGGTTGAGTCGACCTTGCCCAGCCTCGGCCATATTTACATCTTATATATAATTTCTGATGGAATAACTTTCTAATCTGTCACATCTATATGAAAAATTTCCAACTCAATGATGACTTTGTGAATCGGTTAGCAAAAAATTTGCTTGATTTTAGATTAGAGATATTCATAAATATTGCCAATTAAGTTCAATGACAATACCAATTCTCCTTCAGAGAATTTCATTCATGTATACATTTATGCTCAAAAATAAAACTGAAAACTATTACAAAGGAGACATGACTGCCATTTAATTAGTTTCTAAAATTTAAATTGCAGTTTTGGATACTGTATTTCCCCAAAATTCAACCTTTAGGTAGAATTTAACAGAATGCAAATATTCTATTCTCTGTCATCAAATAAAACACATTTCAAAAGAATGCCATTTTTTTCTTAGTTCCACAATATTATCAAAATCATCACAGTACTGAATAGCATTAATGGACAAGCAATATGGATCAACAAAAAGGCATTTAAATAAAAATCGCAAAATCCACAGAATTCAAACACATTCATGTATGCATGTGTCAACTGGCTATTATTACTTCTATGCTAAAGCACACTAATGATGAAATGAGAGATATGATAATAAACTAATGCCTAATTTTAAACACTGGAAAAAAAATTACAGATTAAACTTTAAGTAGAAATGTTATAGCAAATATTTTTTTGGAAAGATAACAAATTAAGATAATCCAAGATGGTAGTGTGTCAGCAATAACGAGTGGATCTACCTGATGAAATTTAGAACATTTTAACAAATAAGGAACCAGGAGATATTGTTTTAGCCCCTTAACTGCCCATTAAAAGTTGCGCGATTCGCTTCCCAGTGCCACTGTTTTTCCATATAGCTCGGAGTACATGGTGTATTGAGGGGAAAATAAAAGGCTCAAATGAGCAAATTTTTCTCTGAAATAAGTAAATCCTTTGCAAACACTGTCAAGATAATTTTATTGCATTCCAAATTTATTGATAAGGCACAAAGGAAAGGATCGTTTTTCAGAAAGATGGATTTATTCGTTTGGGGTATTTTACGTACAGGTTAAGTGAGAAAGATATATACGCCAGTGGCAGTTAAGGGGTTAATCTGAATGAAAAAAATCTTTTTGCAATTATCAAAAAAACTCACTACTTGGGTCATCAACTGGAAAATTAACCTACTGCTCAAAGGATTCAAATAGGAAGGTTGATTAATAAATAATTTTAAATTAAACAAAGATAACATAATCAGCTTGAAGCACAAACAAAATTTTAGTATTCTAATAAAAGTGAAAAGTATAGTCTCATTTTGAATATCTCTAATAATAATTTCAATTATACTCACATTTAAATTTTGCCGTATTTGCAACTATTACGAAGAAAAAAAAATTCCACCCCAACACATTTTCATTATTTTTCAAAAACTTGGGTAATAAGTAATTTAGTTCTCATAATAAAATTAAATACAGAATAAAATCAAAAGGAAACACGCACTGGAATATATGTACAATTTTGAAGTAAAAAAAGCATACAAAAAGTAAAATGGTTAAACTTTACCTATATTCATATGTCTTGACTGGTTCATTCAAACGATTTACATATTGAGAATTTCGAAAGTTCCCTTAAATTAAAAAAATTGTTACATTTAAATCACAATTTTAAACTAAACAGACAAAAGAAAAATACAAGATAAAATTGTAACACATACAAATTTTTAGCATCCCAGTAGAAGTGAAAAGTATATTGTCAGGATGAATATCTCTGAAAAAATAATAATAATTTGCAATTATTCTACACATTTAAATTTTATAAGGAAAAAAAGACAAAAATAACAGTAAATTATACTATATAAATTTAATAAAAAAACATTCACAAAATGAAAGGACAAATAGGTGTAGAGAAAGGATGACAAATATGACTTAATCAGAACTCCGAAACTAAAATTCAAATGCAAATTCTTTAAAATACCTAAAAAAAACGACTTTTGAAAGAGTAAGACATTTGATACTATTAAAACTTTTCCAATAAGTTTACTATATCTACAAATTTCTGTGTCCCACTGCATATCTAAAGTTCGCATTTTTAAATTTTTTAATTCCATTCAATTAATGAAACATAAAACTATGTCAGGAAAAATTACAATTTAAAATTTTCAATTATTTCACAAATTTTTAGTTGAAATTTTTTAAAAAGTGTTGATTAATCGCATAAGGTTTTAGTTTTGCAAAATTACTTTAGATTCAATATTTTTAGGAAAAAAATTCAATGTACATACAAATCCAATTACAACATAGCCACAATTATTTTTCGAGGCCTAACATATTTTTATTAAGACATTAAATGTAATCTTATGTTATGTCTGCAAAAACATTTTTGTCAAACATTCTATATTATACAGTTTTATAAAATTGTCCCTGTTCAACTATTTAATACAAGGCATACTTTGCCAAGGCAATTCACAATTCTTCCCAAAAATGCATCCAAACTTAGCCAACATGTTATTTCCCATTAAGTACTCAAAATCATCATCATTTCTAATTTGTTTAAATTGTCTTTTATGCATATCAAGTGCTAATATAAAATTCATGATTAGACTAACTTTTGTTGACATTTCTTTGAAATCTCTAATTCCAAATTATACATAAGGCGTGTGAACAATTCAAGTAAAAACCTATTATTGGATAACCAAACTTATTTTGAAATAATTTAACAAAACCTCTTTCTGGCCCAGTCATATTAGAACCTCCATTGGTCGAAATGGAAATAATTTTTTTAAAAATCCATTCTATGTATTTTCATTTCATTGTTACAACTTCATGAACACCAATAATACTTCTTGTTGATTATGTCAAAAAGACCCTTTTGTATTTTCTTTTGGAAAAAAAGCAATAACTGCCAATATGGCAGATGAATTTAGGTAATTTGTTTCATCGAGCCAAATTAAGATATAGTTACAGCTATTATTACATTGAAAAGTTGATTATAAATATTAGTAATTGAAAATCCATCTTTAACAGTATTTCTGAATCCTATTTTTAACAGTATTGCTACTTTCAATTGTTAAAATTTTTTGAATAATCGTTTCTATATTAATAAAATCCTGAAACAAACCGAGAACAGTTTTTACATAAATGAATTTATGAATGAAACCTCAGCACATTTCCAACAGAAAAGTTAGAACACATCTGCAGATCCCCTCTTCTGAGTGATGCATTTGTTGCTGTAAATCAATTGTACAGTTGCTGCAATCCTCAAATTTACAAAACTCTATCACTATCATGTATAAGACACTATCACTACTTTGTATAAGACAATACAAAAATAAACCATTTAGAAGTTCTATTCAATACATTCATCCAAAAATTTAAAATACAAATATTCCTCTATCAATATTTATTTGTATATTAATGCGTAATTTTTTTTTATTGGATATAAAACATAAAATCTATGTATTTTTTGAGTGATTTATTACACATGAGCTAAATAAAAATTATTGAAACTAATAAGCAAAAACGCTTATAATAGAACGAACCAGGGACCTTTAGATAAAAATTGCGAACTGTTAGTATATTTGAAATCTTGCAAACAATATTTTGAATCTGAAAATTTAAATTTAATAAAAATGGATATAGAAGCTCTAAAAAAATTCGAACACCTGTCAGAAGGGAGGCAATAGAATTATTGAACTCAATAAAAATTGAGTTAGAGAGGGAAAATGCATCAAGCAATTTAATAGATCTATTAGCAAAATTAAGAAAAACAGCTTGAGAATTTTGACGAAGATATCTCGATTCTTACTAATATGGATTACCTAGAAAAACAACAATATCGCGATACAGTAATCACTTGTAAAGTGCGTGCCAATAAAATATTAAACCAAAGGGAAACCGAGTCGAGAAACACGCCTAATGCAAGTTCTAGAAGCGCAAACAAAAATTTTCCAAGTTTAAAATTCCCTCAACTGCAAATCCCATAATTTGACAGGAAATATTTTAAAATTTAGCGATTTCTTTGCCCAATTCGAAGCAGCAATTCACAATAACTCAAATTTAAGTGACATTGAAAAATTTAATTATTTTAAGTCTTACTTAACTCATGAAGCCGAAATAGCAATTAGAGGTTTAAATTTAAGTGCAAGTAATTATACAATCGCATTAAACATAATTAAAGAGCAATTTGGCAGAAAATATTTAATTATCAATTCACATATGTCCAAATTATTGCATTTAAATCCTGTGCGAAAATCATATGATATTTTGAACTTGCGAAAACTGTATTCAGAATGTGAAATCCATATTCGAGGGTTACAAAACCATGGTGTGAACTCGGACACTTACAGCTCCTTACTGTATCCAATAATTTTAAAATCTATTCCTCAAGACTTATCATTAGAGTTTACCCAAAAATCATACGACCAAACCGAGAATATGATTTCTGATTTATTAGACTTCTTAAAAATAGAAAGTCAATGTCGCGAAAAATATGAGCATTTAACCAAAGAATTTAATTCCTATGAAACCAATCCTTGAAAGGAAACTAGAAATTATTATAATGAAAAACAAAATCATAAGCACAGTAAGTTTAATAAATATAACGTAGATTCAATGTATGAAAAAAATAAAAATAGTTATAATGTCTCGACGACCTCCGCATTTGTTGTCGATGTAAATAAGTGTGTATTTTGTTTAGGAACTGATAGTAAAATGACCATATTTCCTATTCTTATCCGAAATCAACCGAGGAAAGGAAATTCTCTCTTAGAAAAAACGGCATTTGTTATTTGTGTCTCACGCGAGGCCATATATTTTGGGCATGTATGAAGGCTAAGGTTTGCGGCCATTGCAGAGGTCGTCACGCCGAAACTGATATGCGATACTTCTTTCAACCCCGCAAACACCTCCGCTCTTCTCAGAACGCAGGTGTTTGTGGTCCATCTCCCCGGTCTGACACCCCCACGAAAACTATTTCATGTTGTAATGTGAATACAGCTCAAGCCGAGGTACTTCTGGAGACGTGTAGCTTTGTTGGTAAACGAATCCAAAAAAAAAAAAAAAAAAAAAGAATTCTCTTGTTAGATAATGCGTCCCAGCGATGTATTTAAAAAAAACAGTAGCCTCTGAAACGAAATGCGAAGAAACTTTATTGGTAAACACGTTCGGTTCGAGAACACACATTCAAAAAAAATTTGAAGTTGTTGAAATCACCCTCTGTAACCTTAGTGACCCTATAAACAAGATCACTATTGAAGCACTCCTGACGGATGTCATTTTGGGAACTCCGTTCAGAATGTCAGCGAATAAATTAAAGAAATCACTTAGCTGTAAAAATATTCAAATGTCTGACATAAATGAATCGAATGAAGATGAGATTTCATTGTTGATAGGCGCGCAATATTTTGACAGATTCAATGGGGAAAAAGGAAAAATTAACAACAAATTTGTTTGAGATAGATACAATTTTTGGAACAATAATCCAGGGTAGAATATCGCCCATGGATGTACATTATAAAGAAAACGTTTCAGTATTTAAAATAGAATGTTGTTCCCAGTTAAATAAAAATTTAACCCAATTTTGGTAATTAGTGATACAGAAAAGAGTATATTAGATAGCGATAACGACTTTATTTCGAGTTTTGAGAATAATTTAAAATTTAATAACGGAATGTATGAGACAAAATTATTTTGGGAAGATAAATCAAGTGATCTGGAAAATAATTGGGCAACAGAAAAGCACAGATTTGATAATTTAAATTTAAAAATGAAAGAGAATAATTGGCTTTATAATGAATACATAAATATTGTTAAAAATCAAATTAAAGAAAATATTGTTGAGGAATGTTCATCACATTTTGAAACTAATTCTTATTATGTGCATCATTCGGCTGTGGTTCGAAAAGATAAATAAACAACGAACGTTCAAATGGTTTTTGATGCATCTTCGAAAGGTAGAGACTGTAAATCTTTGAATGAGTGTCTTTATGCGGGTCCACCTTTGAATCCCTGAATAATAGATGTAATTTTGCGATTTCGTGAATATGAACATGCCTTTTGTAGTGATATACAAGGGGCATTTCTAACTATTGGAATAGCTGAGGAAGATCGCGACTATTTAAGATTTTTTTGGTTTCCAAATCTTACAAAATAATGAGAATGAATCGTGTACCGTTTGGGGTGACCTGGAGTCCTTTGGTACTTGCTGCGACGATTTAATTCCATATACGAAAATATAAGGAAGATTATATAGAGAAACTTTTGAAATGCTGCATACTTCTTTATATGTTGACGACCTGTTCGCAGGTTCATCCGAATCCGTTAATAAAGCTTTCGATGTTTCCAAAAACGCGATAGAAATTCTTAAAGATACGAATATGAATTTAAGAAAATTTAAAACTAATTCGGAAGAATTAAGAAAATTATGAAATGTAAACGGCATAGGTGATGTAGGTGAATCAAGTGAGCGTTCTTTAAAGGTTTTAGGAATTATTTGGAATTTAAATAATGATACATTTAAATTAGATGTACAACCATTGCTTGAGTTAGTTAAAAACTTAAAGAATTCAAAACGCTGTATTCTAAAAACAGCAGCAAAAATCTTTGATCCGATACGTTTTATTTCCCCATTTGTGTTAATAATAAAATGCTTAATGCAAAAAACTTGGGAATACGGTCTCGTCTGGGATGAGGAATTACCCACCCAATTAAAGAAAAAATGGGAGACTTGGTGCTCTCAAGTTTGTATTCTAAACGACTTGACATTGGAAAGAAAGTATTTTCATGACATTGGAAAGAAAGTGATCATTTCCCAATTCTTATTGAATTCAAAAGGCAGAAAGTGCGTGAGACACAGGAAATGTTTTGGAATTTTAAAAAGGCTACGTGGGACTCTTACAGAGATGCTGTGGATATTAAGTTGAGCTTGAAACCTTTTACAAATGATCTAGAGGAAAATTGGAAGAATTTCAGGACCATTATTTTGGACAATGCAAAGGCTTTCATTCCTAGAGGAAACATTAGACGCCATGTACCATTCTTCACCCACTATGCTTCAAGCTTAAAACCACTTCTTGATAAAACGGATGAACTGCACAAATCCTTGGGAGATGGCAGTCTCAACTTTAGAACAGAAATCAATAAAATAAATGCAGAGATAAAGTTGATTTATACACAATTGAAGAGATCTAGAAGAAAATAAATGTGTGAGAGTCTGGACTGCAGGACAGCCAACTCAAAATTATAGCAAATTGTCAAGAACATAAACAGAGAGCAAGAGCAGAATGAGGAGAGAAACTTCATAATGGATAATAACAGCCAGGTTTTTCCTGATGATAAAGCAGCAGCAAATGGACTTGCAGTCTACTACCAAGAGAATCAAGCACAAGTTAGATTTCACAAGAGACAACATACCTATATTGAGGAAAGCTAAAAAACATCATTCACGGCTGCCGAAGCACTGATGTAGGTGACCAAGAACTGTTCAGGTCTTTACATCGACGGAACTTCTACTAGCAATGGCAATGTTAGACCTGACTAAATCTCCAGGACAAGATGGCATTTTCGGCCAAATGCTTGAAACCTTGGCCTACTAGGTAAAGAGTTCCTTGTTGATTTGGTCAATCTGTCTTGAAAGACAGGGCGTCTCCTAGCTGACTGGAAATGAGCAACTATAATTCCTATCAAGAAAAAGGATAAGACCTAAGGATTTCAGACGTATTGCGTTGACTGCCTGTAAAATCATGGAAAAAATTATTCTGATTAGAATCCAGTACTTTTTGGATAGTAAGAAATTATTGCCATGTGAACAGTTAAGCTACAAAAGGGGCCATAGTACTATTGACCAAATTCTATTTTTCTGCCAGAGCGTCAGAGATGCACAAAATCTTAAGCCTACTCCCCACACAATTGCTGCTCTCTTAGATCTCAAAAAAGCATTTGATAGAGTTTGGAAGCATAAATTGTTGATTAAACTCCATTACGCTTTCAACATTCGTGGCAACACCTTGGTGTGGATTTCGGACTCTCTATCGTAGATCTATAAGAGTGAAATTTAACAAGATATTTTCGGATCCAGTTGTGCTAGGACAGAGCGTTCCACAGGGTTCTGTCCTTAGTTCTACACTTTTCTCACTATTCTTAGCAGGCATAGAGAAAACGCCTCCCCCTGGAGTGAAATTGGGCATGTTTGCAGACGACATCATTGTCTGGTGTTCTGGTAGTGACTTAACTGAGATGGAGACAGCTCTTAATAATGCACTGTCAGCATTATCAGCCTTTGCTTCAGAGACTAAGCTCTGTTTCAATCCTTCCAAATCCATTGTCACGTTTTTTACCACCAACAAAAGGTTATACAATCAGCCCAAATTAAAGATGGATAATCAAGACCTTGTGTAAGAGAAGCATCCTAAATATTTAGGATACATCTTGGATCCTGAATGGACCAGTAACAAACATATTGTCACGGAGTTCAAAAGAAGTACACCGTTCAGTTAAGCAAACAATTTAATTTATTCTAACGAGGAAGCTCGATACAACACTGAACTGAGAACACGCCCAACTGGCGACGTACTCGGCTTTTATACACTTACGGAATATTCGAGAAATATCCAGTATGCACTCTAAAGAATGATCTAGGTTCATCTAGAACCTAGACAAACAATACATTAATAATGAAAACAAAAATTCCAGACGCTCTGCCAACTGGGCTGTCGGGACTTGTAGCAAATGTGGGCGGCATTACTCCCTCTAAAAGAAGACAGCGCTCCGCTGTCATTTTGTTCAAGGGTCTTTATTCTGGAACAAGTGATGGGTCCTTTGTATGGTTCTTTGGGAGGAATGATATCCTGAATTTCTTTATCCTCGGTTTCGATTTGCTCAGCGGGATCATGGTACGGTTTCATGCGCAGTACATGGACAACTTCTTTTAGTTTTCTTTTTCGAGAAGCAGGATCAAAATCTTGTACTTCGTAAGTCCCGGCTGATAAACGGCGTAGCACCTGATACGGTCCGAAATACCTTCTTAAGAGTTTTTCGGAGAGACCGACTTTTCTTACTGGGGTATAAACCCATACGAGATCTCCGGGAGCGTAAGATACCATTTGGTGTTTGGAATCGTAACGTCGACGATCTCTGTCTTGAGCTCTCAGAGTGTGCACTCGGGCTAGCTGGCGTGATTCTTCGGCTCTGGCTGCTATCTTGGTGATGTTATTGTCATCAAAATCGTTAGGACAGAATGGCAGCATTGTATCTAGTGTCGTTTCCGCTTCACGACCATGAAGCAAATAGAACGGCGTAAAACCTGTTGTCTCCTGCTTAGCGGTATTATAAGCGAAGGTTACAAATGGTAGAATTTCATCCCAATTTTTCTGCTCTGCATCCACATACATAGACAACATGTCGGCCAAGGTCTTATTGAAGCGCTCCGTCAGTCCATTTGTTTGGGGATGATACGCCGTTGTGAAACGATGATCAATGTTACACAAGTCGACGAGAGAGGAAACAAGTCTGGATCGAAAGACGGCTCCATGATCTGTGATAATTACTCGAGGAGCTCCATGCCTGAGGACAATTTCTTCGAGTAAGAACTTTGCTATTTCGTCGACTCCGTCTTCGGCATAGTACCACTAAAGACTCGCCGTGTAGGGCAGCGATGCATGTTAAATCTGTCGAGAGCTGAAACGTCCTCCCGTTGGTGTGGTGTGGTAGTTAGGAAAGGGGGTGCTAGCTCAGGTGTCGTCCACGTCACTTGACCATGGTTCAAAATACGTCGTCCGTCGCCAAAAAGCCCTCGTGTAGCTGAACAGTGCGACGTTAAGAATCAATCGGCTGTCGGCAAGGCTTTATTACGTCAAAATCATGCTCTTGAAGTCGAAGGGCCCATTTGGCAAGCCTTCCCAAAGGATCCTTTAGACTCATGAGCCAGCACAAGGAATGATGGTCAGTTACAACAGTAAAGTGTTTTCCGAATATGTACGGCCGGAATTTGTTGGTAGCCCATACGATGGCAAGACATTCCCTTTCTGTGGTGGAATAATTCTTTTCGGCTTTTGTCAGAGTTCTAGAGGCGTATGCTATAACTTTCTCGACATTATTCTGAATTTGTACTAGGACTGCTCCGATACCGTACTCGCTTGCATCAGTATGGATTTCTGTAGAAGCGCTTTCGTCGTACATCCTCAATACTGGAACCGAAGTAAGGGCTTTCTTAAGACTGTTAAATGCTTCCACCTCTTCAGGACCCCAATGAAACACCACGCCATTTTTCAGCAGAACTTCTACAATTGCCTTTTAGTGATGTTGAGCCTCACTCTCTAAAGTCTTGTCTCAGTCTGGTGAAAGGAATCCCAAAAGTGCATTTCCACTTTGACCTTTCTACTTCTGTCATTAAGGGGGATTTCATTCCAGATCATCTTAGGCTGTTAGCATTGGAGATCATTGATGGAATCCCTAGTGACGCCATTAAGATCTATACAGACGGCAGCAGACTGAGTGATCGAGCAGGTAGTGGCATTTACATTGAGAAACGTGGAGAGAAGTCTTCTTGCCATCGTAACCCCGATTTTTCCTCCGTCTTTAAAAGTGAACTTATTGCAATAGAGCACGGCCTTGAGGCAGTTCTTAATGAACAAGACTTCGGAGACCCCTGGATCCTCTCTGATAGTCGCAGTTCTCTCCAACATCTTTATAACTGGATCGAGACAAAGCTGGCATCTCCATACTTCAAAAACTTACACAAATATCAGTCTCATGATGTTCATTTCCCCAGTGATTCCATCCCATGTTAACTTCTTTGGAAACGAACAAGCGGATCTCCTGGCTAAAGAGGGTTGTAATGCTTCTCCACCTCTATATCTCTTCAACCCTCACCTACTCTGAACATCAATCTAGGGTTAAATCTGAAATTTTAAAGGAGTAGAGGACCCCCGCCCAACCATCACTGGTATGAAAGCAAACATTCAGGATCCTCATTCCTACTTAAATACTTAAATGTGGCCGAGCCTCTCAGACTGCAATCTCCAGATTGAAAAGTGGCCACATAAAGTCTTTCCTTTTGTGGAGGCAGGAAGACTTTTGCTCTTTGCACAAAGTGCAAGACTCAGCAAGCCTCTCCAGATCCCATCTTGGACTGCTTGGGACTTTCGAGAGAGAACCTTTTTTCCTCTCCCCTCCTGGTATTGGACTTCTTAAGGGTCAATGGGCTTTTGGGTCTCGTCTGACTCCGTCAGACAGACTGAGGATTAGCCCCACAACAACATTTACAATTACACATATTTTGTGATGCAAGTCCCAGTGCATTTGGAGCAGTAGCATATTTTCGTTACGTCACTGTGAATGACGATATTTACACGAGATTTATAACCGCTAAAAACCGAGTTTCTTCTCTCAAAAAGTTAACCCTCCCCCAATTGGAACTTTTGGGAGCAGTTTTTTAGCCTCGAGAATTTTGAGGTATTTAACATCCAATTTTAAATTCCCCGTATCGAATTTTTTTCCTTTGGAGTGATTCTTCTATTGCTCTCCATTGTGGATTAAGGGAAAAGCTTCAAATTACAAGCAATTTGTTTCGAATAGGGTAATAGAAATCCAATCAAATTCTGATCTGTCTGATTGGCATCATTGCAGTGGGAGAGAAAATCCAGCGGATCATGTTTCTCGTAGAGCGAATCTCGAGACAATTATTAACAGCCAATTTTGGATGCATGGTCCTCAGTAGCTTTGCGCGACAGAAAACAACTGGCTGAAAAACTTGAATTGTGACTTTTCTTCAATACACACATGTGAATCAGAAGAACAAGTGTTTAATTAAACAAAGCCTCAGTAATTAATTTAAGCAAATTTAGTAGCCTGCAGAAATTATTGAGAGTTACTATTTGGGTGCTTCGTTTTGTGCATAACATTCACAATAGATTAAATAAATGATCCGACGAATTAACAGAAGAAATCGATGGTGCCGAAAAATTTTGGATTCAATTAGTACAGAGACATGCTTTTGCCGAAGAAGTTAATTATTTACATACAGTCAAACTACTATTCAAAACTTCAGAAATTTTAGAGTTTAATCCTTTCCTTGATACAGATGAACTGATACGTGTCAGTGGAAAACTTCAAAAATCTAAATTCTCCTATTTACAAAAACACCCTATCATTTTACTGGCCAAGCATTACTTCGTAAATTTAATAGTGAGAGACTCTCACGAAAAAGTTTTTCACAGTGGTATTAGCGAAACTACTAGAAATTACAGAGCGATTCTGGCTCACATTAAAGGGAGATAGACTGAAAAACATTTTAAAAAGATGTGTGCTGTGCAAAAGATTCAGCTCGACTTCAGGTGTTCAAGTCACAGCACCGTTACCAGCTCTTCGTGTAGAGCAATCAGCTCCATTTTCTGTAGTTGGAATAGATTTTAGAAGCCCTCTCTACACAAAAGATGAGAATAAACACTACATTGTTTTATTTACGAGTGCTGTTATGAGAGCTCTTCACTTAGAGCTAGTGAACAATCTTACAACTGAAACGTTTCTATTAGCACTTCGACGTTTTATTAGTCGTCATGGACTGTGTTCAAAAATCTTGACTGACAACACAAAAACTTTTAAAAGATCCGAACTTGAACTGAAAAACTTGTGGAAAGTTATCAGCGATCCTGCAGTGAAAGCGTTCTATGCTTCCCATAAAATCTACAGGCAGTTTATCATCGAGCGAGTTACCTGGTGGGGAGGCTTTTACGAAAGACTCATTCGAACACTAAAGCTTGCTTTACGAAAGACTGTAGGGAAAACAACTTAATTTCGCGATGAGTTGGAGACTCTTTTAATTGAAATTGAAGGGGTGCTCAACTCTAGCCCTCTTACATAAATTTTTTCTGAATTTAATGAACCTGAACCTCTTACTCCATCTCATATGATTTTAGAACGTAGAGTGAATGGTGTACCACCTGCCAGGCTTAATTTTGATTCTAACTTATCCAACAGGAAAATTCTAATTAAAAGGTTTAATTATCACGAAGATTGTTAAATATGTTTTGGACAAAATGGTCAAAATAATGTATTTTCATGCTAAAATCTGCTCACTGTGTTAAACCTATAGGCGAAATTAAAGAATTCAAAATTGATGATGTTGTACTAATTAATGATGAAAAATTTCCAAGACATTTTTGGAAACTAGGTAAAGCTGTTGATGTATTTCCTTGCAGGGATGGTAAAATACACTCTGGTAAGATAAAAACACAAAATTCAATGATTAAAAGACCTGTCCAATTGTTACATAACCTTTAACTTAATGAACGATTTCTTCGTTAAGTAGTTGTTTTGAACGTGCATCTGTTGAATTTGTATGCGAATTTAATTACTTGTAATGTGTATTTAATATTATCATGTCTTTTGAAATTGTAGCAGATTTTGAATGAACCCCCGGTCACTCGGAGGGAGTGTGTTGTAACTCTAGTTCAGCGGCGCTGAAGTCGCTTGTTTACAAGCGTACATTTTCCTGTCTGTCTTAGTGTTGTATAAATAAACGTTTGTCCCTCCAACTGAGTGGTAGCGTTTTTCCTTGCGTCGCCTAATCTTTTGACAGGTAAGCCCTTATTTATTCCATTTTTAATGTACGAAACGAATTTTCGAAATCCGAATTTGAGCATTATTTTGATAGCAAATGAATTACGAATTTGAACATAAGACACTATCACTACTTTGTATAAGACAATACAAAAATAAACCAATATTTAGAAGTAAAAGTTCTATTCAATACATTGATACAAAAATTTAAAATCCAAATAGTCCTCTATCAACACTTATTTGTATATTAATGTGTAGTTTTTTTTATTGGATACAAAACATAAAATCAATGTATTTTGAGTGATTTATTACACATGAGCTAAATAAAAATTATTGAAATTAATAAGCAAAAGGTTTATAATAGAAAAATAATGCCTAAAATATATCAAGTAAAAAAAGGTAATACATTAAAATACAATTTCATAAAATAAACAATAAAGCCTTTGAAAAAAAGAAAAAATCTATGCTTAAAAGCTCCTTAAAAAACATTCTATACTATTTTTTTAAAAATATTTTTCATAGCTGTGTATAAGAATAAAAAATAGATTGATATACCTATGAATTACAGATTTACTATGTAAGTAATCCAGAGCTGTAAAAAGCTGCTTCATTATGTTTTTCACCTAGAACAAAAATAATCATTACTAAAGTTGCTCTAAATGTTGTATGTAAATAATTAACAAAAACACATTTGATATTAAAAAAACTTATACAACAACAAAGACAATTGAGATATTAGATAATTATAGAATAAACTAAAAATTATTATACAAATTTTAGCATTTATATAAATAAGTAGTGAAAATGTTTTACTTACAGAAACTAAAACTTTAAATTCACTTTAAAATTAAAATCAAAAGAGTATGCATGCACACAAGTTCAATGAATTCCATAAAATTATTCAATTAAATTTGGAACTTACAATACAAGTCTCGTACAGTAAACCAATGTCCTCCTCTATTATTGATGATAAGAGGCTATGGTGAGCCTCACATAGGAATCCTAACCTGATAAAGAAAAATTTCTAAAAATAAAATACTTAAATAAAAAACTTAACCAACATAAAGACTTAATGTTATGAACACATGCCGCAGCTGATATTTTTAAAACAGATTTTTTTCCTTCTATAGGCAAACTAATATTAATAAATTTCATTCTTTAAACCAGAGAAAATATTTGATATAACTTCCTCAAAAACATGTCTTTTCATAACAATGAATCATGATACAAATTCTTGATCATTAAAATCTTTATGCATATTAAATACTTGAAAAGGATGCAAGATTGCAATCTAATAGAGAACGTACAGTTCATCTATAAAGAAAACAGAAGGAGATCACACTGAATTACAGAATTATACATACATTACTTTAAATCCTGCATCACACAAGAGTAGAATTTTTAAATAAAGCTTTATATTCTATGATTAAAAAACAAATCCCAGGAGTTAAAATCTCAAACCGCTGCTTGCTAAAAAAAATAACTAAAACATTTAAACATATTGTTAAAAATATTAGAGAAACCCCTATTTTTTTTAGTATTAATAATTACAATTATAGAGAGATATCAAGTTTATTTTTAATGCAGATTATAGACTACTAAATTATGCTGTCGTAAATCATTAAGTACATTACAGTGAAAAAATAGATCAGAAATACCCAGTGCTGCTGGATTTTCACACACAGTTGGGAGAAGTTTTATCAAAATCGCAGATGATTTATAATGAATAGTAATTCATTTGATTAGTGCACTATATGACACTGAAGATACAATACAAAAAATACACCAGAAAGAGAAGAAATTTTCAAAAAGAGAAAGACAGCAATAAACATTATTTTTATTTTAAAATGATACTTGTTACACAGAGTGAGAAGTATGTCAGCTTAAAAGAGGTTATAGGACTACTGTGTATGGTGATACAGAAAGAAAATGGCTAAGTATAGTCAATAAGAATGTGATTGATGATCAGAGGGATGTTTTTCTCCATTTTCGTTCAACTATTTGAGATGATTCATCTGAATGCAGTGGTGGCAGGCCAAACAAGCAGCTTCCAGCCACATTCCAGATGTGTTGTTCAATTGGTGAGAGACCGAAGAATGATGGCTATGGAAATATCTATACATTTTGCAGAGCATGTCAAATAATGCATGCCAGATATGTGACCAGGCATTATTTTGCTGGTAAAAGGCAACCCTCAAAGGAAGAGAGTGTAAATGATCACAGCACATCCATGTAGAATTAAATTGTCACAGTGCTTGAATATGAACAAAAGGTAACCCAATAGTGCACCCTAACCCTAATGCTGTATTATGACACAGTAGGGGATTTTACAAATATAGCAAAGGTGGACCGGTCACCACATTTTTACAATGCCATTGTCATTAGACAGATAGAAGTGTGACTCTTCTACAAAACCACCCTGTGCCATTTTATCATCTTAACTCGCATCATTGCAAAGGAGTTGTCTACGTTGTGGTCAATGGCAGTGTCTATACCATGAAAGCGGCATACTAAAAATCAATGGTTAAAGTGTAGAATGGGGGCCTCTTGGCGAAGATAATTTTTTAGCGACCGGTACCGATCCCCAAGCAACTTAATTTAACAATTGGTGTCTGAGAATTTACAAAGTGGAATTTTGTAATAAAACTAGATATATTATGGAAAAATAAAAAAAAATATTAAAAAATTGCTGAAATATTTATAAAAAAGTTACTTGAAAAAGTCACCCAAAAGTTGACTTCGCCAAGGGGCCTCTTATACTACACTTAAACCAGATATGGGTAATGGTTCTGGTCAGTGGCACACACAAGGGGAAAGGTCCCCAGACCCCCACAGCTCTTGATTTTTTTCGATTGATTATAATCCTGTATATATAGTACCTAAAATTTAACAAAGTGTTTGTTAGTAATAATTAATTTTATTAATAATTGACTAATTATTTATTCAGTAATTAATTTTTTACTGTTTTTTGTTCCTGGAAATCGACAAAATCAAAAGAATATGTTAGGTGGCGTAATGGGGTATGATACGCGAGAATGATGGACCAATCCTTGAAAGTCCTAATCCTTCCCCCCTTGAAAATTTCTTGTGTGCGTTACTGGTTCTGGGCTATATTAGAATATCATCTCCATTTTGCACATGCTGCAAAATGGAGACAGAAGTGGCTTGTGGGTAACTGTCACTTGCCAGTGGATTCACTCATCTATGTGAGCTGATGTTGCTCTGTTTGTACTGACACCCTTAAATTTGCCACATTTTTTTTCTAATCATTTTTACCACTTTCAGTGCACTGTAGATGCATTAAGGTAAGTGTCATAGATAGGATGTATGGACCAATATGCTCTTTAAAAGTCCAATCACCAAATATCTTACAAAATTGTCTATTTCTTGGACTTCCTCCTTTGATGGCAGTCTAGTATTCTGTGTTATTACAGTGTCATCTGAGACAAGAAAAAAAATATGTCAACAATAATTAAGTCTTGTAGAAATAATGACACAGATATTACCCCCTTTATTTATGAGTTTGTTCTCTTCAGTGGCGCACACAAGGGAGGGGGGGTCCTGGGGGTCCGGACCCCTCAAAACCCTCGATTTTTTCCCCGATTGACTATAATTCTAAGTATAGAGTACGTAAAATTTAATTAAGCATTTGTTATTAATGATTAATTTTATTAATTAATGCTAATTACTTATTCAATAATTAGTTTTTTACTGTGTTTTGTTCCTGAAAATCGACAAAATCAAAAGGAGCAAGATACAAGAATGGTGAACTTTCGACCCCGGACCCCCCCTTGAAAAATTCCTGTGTGTGCTACTGGTTCTCTTACATTCTACTAAATGTGTGTCGGAGAACTGCATGTCACATCACTTGTATTAGTTGGTATGGTGCACCTACCTTAAATTTTATATAAATCTTTGGTCACTTCTTGGTGTTCTATTCTCAATATCATACAAAATGATATTGAAAATGCAATTGCAAACAGTTGATGCACATACAATCTATTTATTAATGGAAGGGAAGATTCGATAGAAGTAAACAAAAGTTTAAAAAGCAAACCTTAAATGACTGAGTATATGAAAATCTGAAAATCCTTTTTCAACGATGACTGAAGCATCTCACATGCTAGAGTGCAAAAGTTAGAAAACAAACACATTTTAATAGGTTTTTCAAAAAGTATCACACCTAACCAATTGAAATTTGGTAAGATACTTTACAGTATTGCTAAAAATATAATATTAATGGTACTCGTTCATGATCATGATTTATGGTCTCGAAAGCATGATAGACCAAAAGAGTGCAGGATTGAATAAGAATGGGACTATTTGTGGAGGGTTTAATAACAGTATCAGTCCTGATAGTAATGAATTGTGCTGTTGACTGACACACATAATGAACTCTTGTATTGTTTAAGAGATAGATCTTAGGACAATACATGCCACTCCTTTTCCAAGGTATTTTCTAATTCTGAAAGCGTTTGGAGATGGGGCTGGTGAGCCGTAATTTACCAAGAGCATGTAGACAAATTTTTCCTATGAATATCCTCAGTCTCATTCGCCAATCAGCCAAGTCCCAAGTAGGCGAGCACCATCATCTCTAAAATGAACTGGGTGCCAATTAGCTCACTGAAAAGCCTCAACAGACACACACTAACAGTAGTCAAGGTGCTTCCTTGAAAGACCTACAGTTCTGTCAAGAATCATGCCACACAAACCAGACCCATAACATCACCTCCAAAGAGGTCCACTTCTAGGATGTCAAGGTTATGGAACTGGGTCTATGGTTCTTGCAATATGTGAACCTGTTGAATGTCTGTGTTGAGATTGAATCTTAATTCACCAGTAAAGTGAAAACAGGCTACTCGCTCTGTGTCCATTGATGATGATATCTGTGCCATATTAAGTGGGCTCTTCTGAGATATGGACTGAATGGGATCCAAAATGATGGTTTGCTGGCATAAATCCTTGCCTCATTAAGCCATCAATATAAATAGTAAATCTCAAATCTGAAGTACCATAAGCAGCGGAAAGCTCATCTGCGAGTTAAGTAGCTGTTACTCTCCAGTTACACTTAATACTTAAGAAAACAAGCAGCAGTCATCCTGGTTTGTTATGGCTCTCATGCACCCTATAACTGGTATTCTGGACATTGTTCCAATCTTAAAACAGATCTAAAATGTGAAAACAACATTTTGAGACATAGAAGATTGAAGCAAAAGGCTCTAACTACTGTCCATTATAATCCATCAACAAGAGTTGTCTTTATGCCATTATTTTCAAATTTCAAAAATAATCATAAGCTTTCAAAAATGAGCAAAGCTAAGACCACAGAGAATAATGTCTGAAGAAGTACCCATCTAATCAGTTTTCTTAATTTGTATAAAAAAAAGAGGAAGATTGATTCTGATTGTATAATTAAGAATTGTATCTTTTTATTTATAATGCATGCCAGTTTTTATTAAAAAGATTTCACTACTTTTCCAAAAATCTGCAAAAATTAGTTTCTTAACTTTTACACACAGGTGTTCTCATAAAAGAAAAAAAAAATTCAGAATCAAAATGACTACCAACTAATATTAAAGTACTAAAAATTAGCATGAAAATTTTCAGACCATGAGGATTGCTACAACAATTCTGAAACAGGTTCATTGATGAGTTTTATCAGATTGCCAAGATAATTCATAAAAGAGAAGTATAAAAGCCTAGGAAGATGCAACAAGTATTTTAAAAAATTTTATACAGACAATAGCCTTTATCTTGTTTTGAAATCAAGTGAGCACAATTTCAACAAGATTAGAATAAAACAGGGAGTTTCTCTGAATCACACATACACACACATATAAATGAATTCTCCAAATTTTACATTAATAATACAACCTAAATATATTTGATATATCTATAAAGAAAATACAAAATACTAATCAAGTTCATTTGTTAAAATGCTAATATGGTTCTCTAAAAATTAAATATCGCAAGAAAACTTTAATTACTTTTTATATGTTGTGTGATCAACTTTTATTCACGTTACAGAAACCAAATAAGTACTTATGAACTATCTACATAATAAAAGACAGATACTTACCTATCTATATCAACTTCTAGAATATCCAAATATTTTAGAACATTTGGGTGATTCAACTTCCGTACTATGCAAAGTTCATTTATGTCATCATTTAGGTCTGAAAAGAAGGGAAAAAATAGATAAATATAATACTTTGCAAATACTCTGTTCAGTGAAACCATAAGTCTTATGATCAAATGGGTGCTTGCATTTTATTGCAAAAGGACTTGGAGAAGAGAAACTGTCTTATTAATTGTGTAACAGATTTTTGGGGTGAAAATCTCGCTGTATGATAAATTTAATCAAACTTGAGAAGTTTTGAAATTTCCTAGTTGCCAAAGGATGCAAGTATTAAAAAATGCTGTATAATTTACTACTATTGGAATGATAGTATCTAACTCGCATTTGTAAAGAAAAGAGTTTTATTACCATAAACTCTTTGAAATTATCATATTTGTGTAAAAATATACATAATTATTAAACTCATAAAATATAAATAAAAGGGCAAATACATAAGGGATATTTTAGAATAGATATAAGAACTTTTTAAACATATTAATGAAATATGCACATGTCAAAAACAAAAATGATTTTTAAATTTAAAATTGACAATATAATAAAAACGAACGTTTATTACGATCTCAAAGTCAAATAAAATTGCAAAAATAATAATAATTAAATAAATCAAATAAAATGACAATAAAAAATCTCATTATTATACTCGCTGAATTGAAACATGTGTTTGTTTCAATTGTTTTCATTTAAGCAACAGAAGATAATTCCTATCCAAATGATGTTTGGAAAAACAGTTCTTATTTGTAATATCATTTGATTTTAAAAATAAATGAATTAAAAGTACCAACTCTATATAGATTTACTGGCCTAAATGGAAACGTAAACTGTTTTGAGATACACACATACTCACACTACTGACAATCAAACATGTACAAGTTACTTAAATATTAAGCTAGGATAAACTTCTTTCAAGACAGTAACATGAAATCAGAGAGACATTTGACACTGTTTTTCACACATGTATGCTTTGATATTTGTTTCAGAGGAAGCAGCTACAATTCTCAATGAGGTTTCAAAATGCTCAGATTTTTTTAGTTTTAATTATTCCTTTCATGTTTTATATCCTTGAAAATGGCTAACCAGCAATGTAGGTGCTTCCATATAAGAATATCAACAAGACTAGATTTTGAAGCAAAGGATACTGTTTTAAATTAATATGTTATAAGTAGTACTATACACCAAATGTCTTTTTGGCATGGTTTTGAAATTGTGCCAAATAAGATTTCAACACCCAATAGTTTTCAATCTAAGATGGTGGCCTAGGACTAAGAACTCAACATGAAAATAATTTAAAATAACAGCTTATTCCTGAAGAAAGAGGAATGACATTAATTTTAAAAGAAGCAAAAATAGATAAAATAAACAAAAAAATGTACTTAATTTTTTTCTGTGGAAACCCAATTAGAAAAATCCAAGTACCAAGATTTAAAGAAATAGAATAAGAGATTTTTAGAAATGCCAGGAAAAGGAGAAAAAACAAAGAAAAAAATATTTTTTTTCTGTTAAATTAAAAATTTCAAGGTGAAAAAAAATTGCTATCAGGAAGTAAAAAGATTGATGGTGGAATGTTATGAATCAGATTCCTCATTTGTATTGTTAATATATTTGAGGAATTTGAATATATTAAAAATAAATCAATTTTTAATATATATCCAAAAATTTCAAGCTTCATTAATGAATTTCATTGAACAAGGAATGTTTAAAAATGCATTCATTAAGAATAAAATTGAAGTAAAATAAAAGGGAAAATCACAATTTTCTGTGAGTGAAAAGAGAATTATTTCTGATGGATTTACAATTGTGGCCATGCAAATTTTTGCACCATTGGATCTGCAATAAAACACATGGTCACATTAAATTTCTTAACCTGCTAAAAGCTATTTTCATTTTGCTGCCACACTTATCACATTTCATGATGGCTAATAAAAGCAAAATCTTAATCAAGCATGAGAATTAAAAATATATATATATTAGAAAAAAAGTAAACAGAAAGTTCAAATTTGGTAATCCTTTTTGTCCAAGAAAGTTGAGGACATTTTAACATTCTTTTAGAAAATATCCTAGCACGCACCAACCAAGACTTTAGCTTGATTAGTTAGGTCTACACAATCGCCAAATCTCAATCGAATTGAGAATCTGCAAGATGAGATCAAACAGGACATCAGGAAGATTGATCCAGTACCACTATCTGAAGGAATTGGAAAGTGTAACTCATTGGATACAGTCTTAAATTCTTCATACCACCTACCAACATCTCATAGTCCATGACAAAAAGAATCAATGCAGTCCTAAGGACAAAAGGTGGTCCCCTATTATTGAAAGGGTCGTCATCATAATTTGGCGTCTCAGTGTATATACAGCAATTAAAAACAAATAAATTTCTCTAGTGAGTGTAATTTAGCATTCTTCAAAGCCCATTCCTTTAAAAAAGTACACATGTATTTACAGGCTACTAGAAGATGCAATTTCCACAAATTACAAGTAAATAATCCACATGGCAATCCACATTTTTAAATTTATGTATTGTTAACAAAAGATTACAAAATACGAATAAAATTACTGAACTCAGTGGTGCAACAGCCCATGAAGGCCAAGGCCTACTGTGCCTATCTCAGTATACGTAACAGGAGGTGCTGTGGTTCGTGTGCAAATGTTTCAGTGAAGTGGTCAGTCTGACGCAAACCCCCAGTGTTCAGTATTCGGCGTTCAGCTTGATACTCATTTATCTACCCACTGAAGGGATGAAAGGCTGAGTCGACCTTGTCCCGCCCAGCATTTGAACCCCGAACCTGTGGGGTGGAAGTGCGATATACTATCATTCAGCCACATAAAATTACTATTACAATAAAATTACCAAATGAAAGTCCCCTGACTTCATTGTGATATAAAACAATAGAAAAGTCGTCATACTCAGCATCTGAGGCTTTTCCTGAAAGAAAGAAAAATTCATGAGAATTTTACATTCTAAACAGATAAAAAAAATAAAATAAACTAGTTTCATAACATCCAATACTATATTGTTGATCTATCAAAAATATAACACACTTTTAAAATTGAAACTTGAAAGTTTTATATAAAATAATGAAGAAATTGAGGAAATATAGGATATCACAAGCTAGATTTGGAAGATTGATTGTATTGTAACAAGGGTCATATTTGGCCCAGCTATGCAAAACCTTTGTCAACTTACAAAACCTTTATACAAACAAAATTAGAAAAATCTTAGACTTACATATATTTCATAAATAAATTGGGCCCATGAAAATATATAAATAAATTTTCTTGAACGAATTGCTATAGCCAGGAAACTATCATACATTTTTAATGGACAAAATCGTACATAGTAAATAGTACTTTCATATTGGAACTCGTTTGATATTGCGGGGCATGGCGCCAAGCAGCGCTTGTTGTCGCTGGAATGATATCCAAGATGGCGGCCTAGCGGTAATTTAATGATACACAATAATTTTAAAAGAATTGTTTCAAAACACATCGAAATGTATTTCAAATAAAGGATATAGGAAGAGATTGAGTATAACCAAGATCAATCAATAAATAATGAATATCAGTATAATAATATAATAAAAAGTAACATGTACTAATAATAGTATTATATGCAGTATATAATAATCTTATGTAATTTAATAGTAATTATATATAATATTCATATATAGTATCATTTAATAATAATTATTATATATAATAATCATATAATATAATTTAATGGTAATTATAAAAAAGAATCATCATATTCTTATTAAATAAAAATAATGCACAAGAATACTCGTAGTACATAATTATAAATAAACAATTATAAATAAACAACATAATTATAAATAACAATTATAAATAAATAATATAGCTATAAATAACATACGTAATATTTATAAATAAATAGAAAAAAAGTATAAATAACGAATAATATAAGATTACTAGCTGCATGGCCCGGCATTGCACGGGCTTTCTCTACTTTTAGAAATTTTCCCTTTCTTTCACAAAATCAGCACTTCTAATACTCTTTTTCAAAATGACCCCCCCTTCCACCGCTTAGCCCGGTGTTGCTCAGGCTTTCTCTTTTTCTCATGACACCAGCATTTCTGTGTGTGTGTTTGTACATGCACAATGTGAGTGATTTCTAAAATTATGTCAAAAAATTTCCCTTTTTTGAAATTTGTTCCATTCCACTTATTTTTGATTTAAGACAGGTTTCTTTCCCCTCTCTATAGCCCGAACACTGTTTTTTTTTAGTGTAAAATTATTGTCTCACAGATAAGATATAGCTTCAAATTTCGATGTATGGCTTATAAAAAACAATATTGCGTTAGAATTAAAAAATTATTAATGTGAAGCAATAAAAAGAAAACGATTCTGATATGTGCTAAGAGTAAAACACATAAAATGTTCATCATTTTTTAATAATAGTTAAGTTTCTAAGAATCTAAAATAATAAAATAGATTTCAGAGAGATTTTCATGAATCAATCAATCGTTACATATAGTTAGCTTAAAAATGTCTCTAAAATGTATTTTGATCCAAAATAATAGACGATGTACTTTTTTAATTAACAAAGTAACTAAATAATTTAGTAATGAAATAATAGTTTTAAAACAACATATATATTTATTAAAATCAAATTTCTACATAAATAATAAATAAAAGAAAAATTTACAGAATAGATAGCTATTGAAACGATTGCTTTTTTCTGTGTTACTTTTCATCTCTAAATATATACTGAAGTACAGGAAAGAAATGAGAAAAGTCATGCATAACATTTTTGATACATATAAATTCACCCCCCGCCAAGAATGGGTACACCAGCTAGCAGCTTTAAAGTACAAAGAAAAACATTTAAGAACTTGATTGTTCGAACCACAAAATTACAGGATCATTTTAAATATATTAACTCTTTTTCAGTCATATTAAAAAAATATCAATCATGAAGTTGTAAAAATTTAATTTTCATCAGAAAAAATCAAATATTTCCCCCTATCAATTAAAATATTTTAAGGCCCAAAATTATTTTAAAAAAGCTTAACATTGAAAAAACAGATACATCTATAAAATCCACAAATCTTTAAAAAAAATATTCAAAATTACAAAGGATGATCAAAAAAAAGGTTAAGTCTAATAAAAATATTAACAAGACAGAAAAAAACAGAAAAAGGGAAATTAAAAAGGCAAAACATGCCTATACATTCAACATAATCACCAAATCTATTTAGGCATTTATAAAAAATGCAGAACCAGTCTTGAGAAATCAGGTAACCCATAAAAAAAATAATAATTGTTTTTTGGGGTAGCTAATTTCAAAAAAATTAGCCAAAAGATAATTTTAAAAAAAAAAAAGATGAAGATGTGGGTGAAAAATAATGGGGAAAAAATACACTTTCACCAAAAAGATAATTTCTACAATAAATTTAAAACTTTCATATAACCCTTTTTCTATATATACAGGTTTCCCGAAAAAAAACTTTTACAAGTTTTTTTAACATGTACTTCAAAAAAGGTAATAAATCATCAAAAAATTTAACCCTTTCTAAAAAAAGTTACCATTTTTCAATGGTATCATTCCCCCAAGAATATTTTTTAAATTTAAAAAGAAAGAAATGATAATTTTTAATAGTTAAGAATAAATATTAATAATTTTGAGATCAATAATTTGTGGAAGGTAAAACAAAAAAAAAATTTCTTCAATTTTTTTAAGCATTCCCCCCAAAAAATTATAAAATTTTATTACTTGAATAAAATTGTTTCTAGACTTAAATTATTAATTTTAATTAAAAAAAATTTTTTTAATATTATCCACCTAACTAAATTTTTGTATTTGATAGTAATAGGCTGGTTCTTTAAGGAAATGATACCATTGTTTTTTAAAAAAGACAAAAGTCATCCTTTTTATAAATTAACTCTTGTAGAAAGCCCCTCTGGATTGTAAAGGTTTTTATTTCCATTATCATGTGCCCCTGCCTGATCTAATCAATCCATCAGAAAAGAAATATACTCTTATGGATGAAAACTAGACCATTTTTCCCGAACTACATAATGAGGATTACATTGTTGACCATGGGAATAATCCTCATTTTTCCCAAACCATACCTTACAGCAGGGATGTTTGTCGAACTTCATCTATTTTTAAATCTGAGCAGATAATGCCAAATTAGCCATTTTCAAACAATTTTTTTTAATCACTTGCAGTGAGTCAACCTTCAAAAACCGCCCCTACTTTCTGGTGGGCCCCCGTTTTCAAGGGCGGTTTTCAATACTTTTGAATAGTGGCGGTAAAATAGTATTTTTTCCAGCCCAACTGTGGCAAGTCAGTTGTAATTTTGGCCCGCCACAAATTGGGAAAAGGAATATTTTGAGTTTGATTTCCTGCATATTTCGCACACTTCCATCAAGGGGGAGGTAAAAAAGGGGCTGCGGGGAAAACAAACCCCAAATTTCATTCTCTATTTCAAGCTGGTTCATGCATAAAGATTCTTCAGATGTTTGGGGAACCATTTTAATGGTTTTGCTGGTGCCCAAGTCTGTGTCTTTTTGTGGTGCTTCATACAATTTTTTGTTCGTAATCATTGATTGTGAAGTAATGCAAATAAATTTACAAAATGCAGTGCCTCCAGCAGGACAATTTTGTTGCACTTATAACCCAAAGTTAAACAAAGTATTAAATATTAAAGAAATAAATTTTAAAATTAGATTCAAATTATACAAGTTTTAGGGATTTAATATCTTACTATTAATAATTTTGAAAAATTTATGCCAAAGAATTTTCAGCCAGTTTAAATTCAATTATTTTAAGTAAAGACCATAATTTAAAATTTAAATAATAAATCATGTGAATGAAAATTTCAAATAAATAAAAATTTACAGTTTATAAAAACACGTCATAAAGTATTTGAATTAAAAATACTATGCCTTATAAGAAAAATTACTAACAATTTGGGAGAATCTTAAAGTTTACACAATATTAATCCTTATTTAATTGAAGTTTTAAATGAAAAATTTACATTTCTTTTTCAAAATGGTTTGACATTTCTTGCGTTTACTTTTAATGTGTTGGAATCAAATTAGGATTTACCCATAAATAGCAACAGTTATAGAATGACTAAAGCTTAATAATGCATATTCATTAAAATAGAAAACAATGCAATTGATATTCAATGCTACTCTAAAAAATAAGAATTAAATTATAAAATCACTAATAATGTAGCAATTAAAAAAATATAAATTAGCCCATTCACATTTCTTTTTATCTTTTGGAATCAACATGACTAAATGATAACTATCAATGTTAATACGTAGAATCCTATTTTGTATTTTAAAACAATGAGTTACATTAAAGCATAAAAGAGTAAATAGTAAGGCAATCATAATAGTTTAAAAAAAAGTACCTAAATCAAAACAATTTATAACTTACCTGACAAGTTGTTCTGATTTGAACAGATGGCTTATAGGTCACTCTCTTATTCATTTCGGCTTTAACAAAGCTTTGAATAAAAAAATCATTCACTAAGCAATCAGGCTCAATAAATGATATCTTGCTTACAAATTTATCGTCGAATAATTTTAATCCTTTCTACACATTCGCAGCAACACTTCAATTTCCAGTGGCACTGGAAAACTTCGCACTGTAATTTAATATTTTGTGCAAATTGAAATTTTTCAAAAGAAGCGGTTTCGAACCTATACTGTGAGCCATTCTTGTGAAAAAATATGAAATAAATAACTACAAAATTAATTAATAACTAAGAACTATATCTAAGTGAACCAAGAACTATAAATAAATATCCCAGATAACACTAACGAAGCAGACGAATATCTAGTTAGATAAATAAATTAGAAAGGAACAAAAATCATGTAAAAGAGTTGTTAAAAATATTTCCTAACAAATATATATACTAGAATGCAAAAAATACAATGATATCATATATTTTTAATTAGATAAAATTAAGACACAAGAATGCCGTCAACAAACATATAGGAAAACCAATGCTATGAATACACACGTGCGAATATTGACGTGGAATCGCGTGATTACTTACTTGGCATCTCCCTGTTGTGCACTGGTAGTCCATTACACTTAAAATGGTTAAATTTTTAAAGAAATCGAAATAAAATAGTCTGAAATTAATAGGGTTGCCACAGGAAGAAACCAATAAAAGTTATTTCTCTAATATACATTATCCCCATGGCAACCACATTGCCAGACGATAAAAATATCAAGGTAACCATATTGTAATGTTATAGCCCATCTTCGTGAACATAAACAACTTGGCACATGCCCCTTGAAATCAAACTAGCACCAAACATTTTTTTTTCATTTCACAAACATATTCCATTTGATAAATTTCAAAGGGAAGCACTCAAGGTGGTGACAAGTTAATTCACAATGCTTTTTATTTCACCATTATATACTTGCTAGATGGGCTCGACATACTGCACAAGCATGCTAGTTTCAGGGTCAATATAATTATATTTGGTGTTCACTTTGCATGGAATATATAATTGGATTGTTCCAATTCTTCTACCCATTCCAACAGTCAGAAAAAATGATCAATCTTTCTTTAATTTCATTCATTGAAGTGACAGCATTACAATAAGGGATCATACCAAGAAATAATTAACTTGTTTTATGACAAATGCTTCCAAACATCCATTGAGGAAGTATTAAGCTAGCAAAATTTTTATGTCCTTAGAACAAGCGCTTTGGTGGATTTTCACTAAGTTACCACATAAGTGTGGAACCCACGGCCTCCATGAGTTTCTTGTGCAGTCTTCATAAAAGCTAGCAGTTGTATTAATTAATATTTAATTACAAAGATTGCAACAATTTGCAAATCAATGGAATTAAATAAGGAATGGCACGAATGTATGTATGTTTCAATGATTACTTGTAGGAATAGCCAACTCCAAATTTCAAATGTTAAAACTCCACCTAGTTCAACATGATAAAACTAACAGAATTGTTATATGATCTATATAAATAAATAAAAATGTAATGTGTGTTTGTTCAAAGCCGCTAATCTCCGAAACTACTGGACCCTATCCTCTGAAATTTTGACAATGTTGCATTTGAATCCGGACGGGTTCTTATGTACTTATTATTTCGTAATTCTCTCTAAATTTTTTAAAATTTAATTTTTAAGTGATTTCCTGCTGTTATGACGTTGTATGATCTCACGTTTCTCACTAAATGGAAAATTTATACTTTACACGCAGTTTTTCAAGATTACTACATATTTTTACTTTAGCTATATATGTTTATTGGTTGGAATATTTATCCAATTTTTCTCTTCTTTGATACTTAATTAGGATTATTTTTCGAATAAATCATTTTTTAATGATTATTCTTTTAACAAATAAAATTTTGTTTTATAGTTTTGGCAACATTCATATAGTATTATCGCGGGATGTTTATGTGTGTGATTTTGCTTACAAATTACAGCTTACTTTTTCAGTAATTTTTCGCAGAATTTATTAATTCTTGAAAAAGCGAACATTATAATTTTTACAAACCAAAACTTCTTATTGATAAGGGTATTTCAGTTTTTATCACTGCAATTAACGTTAGTATTGTATTTCCGTTTTCGTTACCTGCTTTAGATAGTATGAAATTAATATCATGAATATTAGTATTTTATCTTTCTCTCCCGTAATCCTTTTTTAATTCAATGTATAATTTTTTCTTTTTTATATTTTTGTACATATTTTTTTTTCTTTTTGCTTCCAATTTGCGATGTTTTAATTTGGCCAAATTATCGACGGCATTGTCCTTAAATACGTTTTTTTTAATCTGTATTTGATATTTTTTAAAATCTTGATGTTCCTCTGAAATATGAAATAAAGATTTTCTAATATATATTTTGTGTTTGTACAAAACTGTTTACTTTGATTTTATCAAAATATTGAGCCTTATTTTATTTTTGATACTTCTTAAGATTTCATTTTATTTTATGACTAGCTGTACCACATGTTGCTGTGGCTCAGTCAGGTTAAAAAGACTGGTACACCACAAGGTAGTTAATAGTCAAAAATTGAAACAAATAAAGGAAAGGGTTCTTACATATTATTGCAGCAATCACCAACTCTATTCGCAAATAACCCATTTCCTATTGTTGAATTGGCAACCAGATGCTTCATTTCATCTAATGTCGCCAATAGGTTGCGATAATGTGTAAGTACCGTTTGCTTTTGTCAGGTACATAGCTACCGCTGTATCAGCCGTACCATAACTGAAAAGAGCCCTAAAAGAATTTTGATACAGGGCCCACTCAGAGCTGTTTTGCAATTTCATATGTCTTTATTTTAACCTTTAAGTATGTGCAATTGGCTTCAGTGCATAAAATTGCTTTACAGAAAATCTAACTTGAGTCATCATACTGGCCAAGTAAAAGCAGTGTTGGTAGTAATTACATATCAAACTGGAATAGGCATTGAGAATGAGCAAAACAGACAATGGCTTAAGCAATTGTTGATGAAGCTTAAGGTATCGTAAGATTGTAATTATTTTGGTACTTATGTACTATCACCAACATTTAAAAATAATCCTTGCTATGCTGATTAAAACTCCACTTCGCATGTCATGTATGTGCTGAATTGAAAATTATGTGTTTCGTTTCATATGTACTCAATAGGTTAAGTATTATAATGCTAGTACCTTATTTTTCGCCTTTATGCTTTTGCATTTCGATAAAGATAGTTGTTCTTTGTCAGTTTAACGTAGTATTGTATTTCATTTTTCAATTTATTCTTATGCCTTTTGGGATATATACTTTAGATAATTCTTACATTAAGTTCTAAATTTTAATTTTAGTAATTACATACATTCTGACAACGCTAACGCCGGGAGATGTAACTCGGCCACTTTGGCAATCATGTGCCGTATTTCCTATAATGTCACCACAGTTAAGTATAATATGTATACCTTTATCCCGTATACATTACTGTAATATTAGATTGGCCATTAACACACCATTTTGGCGTGATTTCAAATCATGCCAAAAACGGTGCCTACCAATATGAAATTAATATTTTGAGTGTTATTTTTGCCTGTTTATCCGTCTCTCTCCAGTAATCCCACTAAAAATAATTTTATTTTTTATATTTTAATACTCAATTTTTTGCTTTTCGATTATGTACCTACTGCAAATATTTTTTGCACATTGTGTCTTTGGGCAAAATTAATCAATGGATTTTTCTTAAATATGTTTTTATCTGTTTTGACAATTTTTCAATTTCTGTTTACTGCCCCGTCTGAAATATGTAGTCAGCAGAATAAATATTTTATAATATATATATTGTGTTTGTAAATGAAAATGTTTATATTAATTTAATCAAAAATATTGAGCCTTTTATTTTTGATATTCAGTATTTGGCGGTTATAAGTGAAGGTACCTACTACATGTTATGTGCTCAGCCGCTTAAAAGATTCCCTGGTGCATTATAAAGTACGCCATGAGGCTTACAAAAGTACAATACACAAGAATTCAAACAAATAAAAGAAAAGAAACTTGTATATCATTGCAACAATTCACCAACTCTATTAATAACTTCTGCTGCTGGCACCCTCTTGATTACAAGTGCACGCATTACGCTAAACGCAGCCAGGGTGCTACATTTTATATAATATCGCCAATAGTTTACATAATGTGTATGCACCAAAATAATTTCAAAGTATAAAATGAGTTCATTAAAATAGTCAAAAACATATTATTAAGGGGTAGTCTTATACTGAAAAAAATTACTACACACGAACCAAAGTTTGTCTGCTAAATAAAATATACCCAAGTTTTTTGATGAAATGGCTCTACTCTGGAAGTCTTATGAGGGCAAAGGTTTAATTTACAATTATTTTTTTCTGATATATATATATATATTGTATTGCTATTGAGCTTTCGCCCTTTACTTATATTGCTAATTTTGTGTATATAGCTTATTTTTTTCATTGTTCTTCATTTAGTTTTATTTGTTTTTCTTATTTCTAGTGCAATTGGTGAGAATTTGTTCTGTCAATTAATTTTCATTTTGAAATCATGGTGAATTGACCTCTTTTGGAGTGATTTGTTCAAGTGGAATTTAAAATATTATGCTTCCTGCTATTAATTTGAAATTGAGCTATGTTGCTTGGATTTGTATTTCTAGTTAAATATTTTGTTAGTATTTTTATTTTTTTCCCTTTTGTAATGTTTTGCAATTTTATATTTTTAAAATTAATCTTCATATTTTTAAGTTAATCAGGTTCCAGTGTTCTGTTACATTTTGAATGTAAAGCAGCCCACCTTAATTATTTTTTGATAAATTTCATTGCTTTTGTGTGAGCTGTGTCTTGGTGTTGATTTTGTGCAAGTATGGTCATAGCCAATGTCCCCTCACTCTTTTCTGGCGTTCATGCAAAATCTTTTGCGTACCATCAATTTGTGGACACGTCTCTGAACATACTAACTTTATTTATATATTAGCATCACCGCAACAAATTGGTGCCATGCAAATCACGCCTTGATATCAAAACAACAAAGAATCTAACATTTATATGAAAAGTAAACCAGCCGGGCCAGATTTTATTGGGAAAAAATAGTGTGATTTTAAGCATGCAAATTTCGGCCGTAATGCAGACAGCATTATGCAAGTGCCCAACAAAATAATTGTCCATGTGAAAGCAGAAGTCCGTGCTCAGATATAAGACACTGTTATAAAAGATAGACCTTAAAATTAAGTTGTGGATAACAATTGCTAGTCTTTTCAATTGAATTGTGAATCGCAAGAATTATCAACACTTCATCATATATTTTTGCTGTGAAAACTACGTTAATATTTGAATTTTCCTATGTATTCTACCGGAAAATACCTTCGCAACCCCCGCATTATTGTATGGTTTATGTTTCTCCTCTAACTTTGTTGAGATGAAAGAATATGTTTACTGCAACCAAATGCAATAATAAATTTGATGGTTTGCCCACATGTTGCCTTTGTCATTACGTTACTTCCCAGTGTTAATGACATTTTTAACATAGGCAGTCACCTTATTTATTTTTGCTACATTTCATTGGTATTAAGCTGTCTTTTACTATAAAGTAGATTTTATGAGTATAGTTAATTTTTCCCCCATTGTTTCATTTAGTTTTTCTTCATTTCTGAAGTTGCAGGAATTGAGCTCTGCCAATTTCCATTTAAATTCCAAATTATTTAGTAAAATTGACCTCTTCAAAGTGATCTGCTGGGTGTTCTAAAAATATTTTGCTCGGCTGCATTGAATTGAGCTGTGTTGATTCAGATGTACATTTTGAAGTTAAATATTTTACGGCAGCAAAGAGTACTTTTATTTTGCTCCTTTTTGCCCCTCATTTTCCCCTTTCTTCAGCCGCTTTGAAATTTTCTGTTTTTGTTTCAAATTTTTTGTTCTTTTAAGTGCAGCCACCGGTTTTAGTACATGTGCAAATAATGCTTTGTAGGAAATCAAATTTAGGTCATCCCATTCGCTAGACAAAAGTAGTGCAAATCCACAATTGCATAGCAAATGATAAAACAGATTAAGACACCTCCCTGAAGACGTAGCAGAGCAATATGCAGCCAGACTTGAGTAAGCATGTTTGCGAGCACAGCGCATTTACTTTTGCAACATCGTGGCCCGCTGCTCTGTTCTCGCATAAAAGGAATAAGGCGCAGGTTATGAATGGCTGAAAGATGTCAGTGAGAAACGGTATTTCATCGCCAAACATGACGTGGTGAGTAAATCACAAGATAACAGTCACATTGCATTCCAGTAAAAATCCAGGAGAAGATTATTGGTTGAGCCAGTATGTTCTCATCACGAATTACTGAAGCGTCACATGCGCACTGAAATTTCTGGCGTGAGAAACAAAAGAAATTGCTTCTGGTTCCGACTCTGGAAAAATTAAACGCCCCAACTTGAGAAACCTAACAGAAACTTTGCTCAAAGTTATATTAACGACAATATATGTTGCTGATATATTTGTAATGAAAAATTACTTCCTTTGTAAATATTAGAGAAATACACCATGTTTCCAAAGGACATTGTTTTGGAGAGAATGTGTACTGAAAACACACCTGTGATTTAACAAAGATAACGCATAAGCATTGTAAACTAACCCTCTCTTGAGGGATTCAGGGTAGCCATTTAAAATTATCCTCGAAGCTTGAGTGGGTCTCCAATCTTCATGAAGAAGACACTCAAACAATTCTTAGCTCATGGCAGGTGGGATGAAAATAAATACGCATTAGCTTCTGGGTAAGTATTTGGTTAACAAGTTTCATAGGAAATCAGTTTAGGAAAGTTTTGTGTACATATATTTTCCCACCCATCTTATATAGTAGTTAGTGATGCTCAATGCTGTGTTGTAGGACCTGGGTTCAAATCCTGAGAAAGCATGGATGTTTGTAAATGTTTAGTATCTTTGTGGCATGGGAGTACTCTAAATAGCCATCGAGCTGCAAGTCCTCTCTTGAGGCTGGTGGAAGGGGAAGAGAGGTGGGAGGCCCCTGACCACCTCCAGATGTTCTCCCTCAAAAGTGGGGTGGAACCAAGCCAAATTATATTGTCACCTGCGTGATGCTCAAAGCTATAGCTAACGACAAGCATACATCTTAGCCCAATGCCACAATGAATTTCCTGGACCTCTATCCGACACTGTCGGACAAGTGGCATTAGAAACAGCAACATTTATAATTTTTTTATTATAAAAAATCATACCTCAAATACAAATGTTTAAACGTACTAAAAATATGTGCTTTCTCTTTTCTTTCTTTTTAACCAGATTGAGCCACAGCAACGCGTGGCAGGGTACAGCTAGTATATTTATAAAAAAAAATTGTGGTCTTAAGAATGCATAAAATGTACCTAGTAAAAAAAAAATTAATTGTAACCAAATTATGAAGCTTTATTAGTGAACCATAATAAAATAAACAAAAGTTGTAAAAACAAAACAATTAAAAAATAAAGTATATCAAAGTTTTAGCACTAGAACATTCCTAATGTGATAGATGTTCCTGCTTAGTTAAAATAAGGTTATGGATATTTGGAACCAATGTTGTTACTGCAAGATGAAGAACTGCATTTATTTCAAGCTGAGATTAGAAAACGTGTTTTGATGGCTGTGACAGGTGAAAAGGCGTTTTCGCATAAATAAGTTGGGGAGAATTGAATCAGAATTTTCATCGCTGTTCACTAAGAAAAGGGTATTTACTTTTTATGAAAAGCCATAACTGAGACCTGGATAAGGATGAATGAAATTTTTAAATTTTCATCGGATGGTAGGCCAATGAGACTTTCTTTTAGATGCATGCTTAAATTATTATCCTGAATGCTCACTGCAAACGGATCTGTTATCCACATATTACCATGTCTGGGATCTTCATTGTTTGGGTAATAATGAGCAAAAGATTCTGTAAGTGATTCCAAGTGCTTTTCAACTAGGGTTACTACTTGCTGGTTAACATCATTTTCTTTTATGTATTCATCAAAATTGGAAAACATTTGCAGTTCGTCTTCAGCCAACCGTGTTTGCCACAGTAATTTTTTTTTAAATGCATCCATTTTACTTCATAGTAAGTTGTTAGGTAGTATTGCATCCATTCCTCATGTAATATTAATTTTATGTTACAGCAAATTTAATTTAATGGTTTATTTCAATGTAGGCTTATTTTATCTGTTTTAAGATATTTTTTATTTTAGCTTGTACTAATTTGTTTCCAGTTGACGGCTTCCTAATATATCTATGGTAGTATTTTAGTCAAATGGTTTATCATAATTTTTTCTTACAGTTTATCTATTTTAGGTTGTTTCACTCATAGTTCTCATAGCAGAAACATACTACTGTTATAATGTTTACTTATAGTTTCATTCTTTCTTTTCTATTCTCTTACATTCAGACATGTGTTTCTATGAAGTCATTTTTTACTGTGATGCCGAATTGTATTGTAAACATTCATTTTAAATTTTTTTTTAATTTTTGGATACTTAGCCTTGCAAGGCCTCTACCCTCTTTAAAAAATATCATGTTTGCTTTTAAAAGCTGGCTTTTATTTATTTTAAAATTCAACCTGTGCAAAGAATGGGTACTTGAGCTAGTGACAAATAAGTGTTAATGTTATCGCCCAACTTGGTGAATGTCAACAACTTGGCGCGTAGCACTCGAATATCAAATTAGTACCCTTGATTAAAACAAAAAAATAGTTGTAACTCTTCTCAGAAGTTAAGTAATACTTATAAGTATAGTACTAATTAAAAAGTATACTGAAAAATAAAAACTATAAATTTGTATACGAATAAAAAAACAAGTAGTTACTAGAATAGACTTAGTACATGTAATAACTTACTTTATTCTAGTTTATTTATGTTTTACTTATAAAGATTCGTACCTACTAGGTATACTAGAATAAAATATATGAAATATATATAAGGTGATTTGGTAAAGACTCAAGATGTCAACAGTTTGTATAGCAATTTTACATATACTAATGGTGATGCATGTGTTATTGCTTATAATTTTGGTATTGATTGAGAGCATTAAAGGGTAATCTGTTATTAGAGTGCTTATGGCTATTAATTTCGGTAATTGTAAAATATCGCTGGCTAAAATGTAGAAGGGGGGGGGGCTAGGATTTGGTGATGTTTATCTAGATGCCCGAATGAATTCGGCTCTTCATTACTTCGATGTCACTTCATTACTCTAGGAACACCTGTCGCTACATATATTTATACACATATGCATATTAACTATAAGCATATGTTTATATATATATATATATATATATATATATATATGTGTATGTTTATAAAAACTGAAGCATTTATAACTTTTACAGTGCTTTATGTGATCTTAATTGAAAACTTTATAGTGACAATGTGTATTTAAAATTGTTATTTGCTAAGTTGTAATGCTTTTAAAAAATTCTCATCAACAGTTCTGAAGTGTCTTATTTTGTAATAACAGGTTTTAATGGGTTTTTTTTATAAGACTCGGTATATTGACAAATAATTTTCAGGAAGGAATTGAGTAATTTTGATGCATATTATCCTTTAATATAATGTAAAATTTTAAACTTCTATACAAGTAAAAATTATTATGTATTCAAGTTAGTTTAGATTGCCTTAAATTTTTAGGTAATTGCAAACAGTTTTTTGTAAATAGACATGCAAGATGATAATTTTGGGATATTTAAAGGATAAGTGTTGTCAAATTCTCTTTTTTTTTAAAATTAATTACCAATATATATATGTAGAGTCGGAACTCTATAACGAAGTCACTTAATACCGGAAAAAAGTTCGTTGTATGGAAAATTCTTTATATAGAGGTTCATCTATTAATATACTTTATAAACCACATAAAGCAAATTTTAAATTCAAACACTTTTATATTAAAAAGGTAATTATTCACACCTTTTTTAATATTATTGTTTATTTTACATATCTTACCAACCAAAAAAGAGAAAAAATGCAAGGGAAAACGAGAAGAAAGAATGTTGAAGAATTCACTGTAATTTCAATATTAAGAAAATTTTATACCAAAATTAATGAATTTTAAGGACATTTTAGAATTTAAAGCATACAAGTAACATTAAACATACATTATTTTATAATTAGGACATGGGACAACTCCACAGAGGGTGAAAGAAGAAATCCAAGATGTTTCTAGTGAACTGGGTAATGGGGGGAGGGGAATCAAAGGTTGCACTTGGGTGAAACGTCCAGAACTATTGCTCTCGGCAAGTTAGGATCTAATAAAACCAGTTCAAGATTTATGACCACCATAAAATGTGTTAAAAGAGAGAATAACTTCAAATTTTTTCAGAAATATTTTTAAAAAAGGGAGATCAAAAATTGAATCGCAACAGAAAAAGTTCGTTATGTAGAAAATGCATTTTGCTATAGAGGTTATTTTACGAAGAAAATCGTGAAATGTTCAAGGTTCTAGGAAAAAGTTTGCTATATAAGAAAAATTTCCAATATAGAGGTTTGAATGCATATGTAATATATGTGTGTGTGT